>APFE031599540.1:21513-57827 GCA_000404065.3 Pinus taeda | reverse complement strand
TACCACAGTATTAAACGCATTCAGATGCTCTATCACCGAGTCTCCATCTTTCATCCTCAGGTTATACAGCTTTTTCTGCAGGAATAGTTTATTCACCAAAGACTTAGATTGGTACAAGGTCCCTAAATTGTCCCACAGGGCCTTCGTCGTAGCTTCCCGTGATACATTCAGGAATACTAAATCTGAGACACACAATCGTATTGTGCTCTTTTCCTTCTAATCCAACTTCTTCCATTCTTCATCGGTCACTCTCATTGGTTTAGTACCTGGATCTACTGTGATCCACTGATCTTTATCCACCAACAAATCCTCCATCTTGAGTTTCCACAACTCAAAACTCTAACCATTGAACTTCTCAATCTCTACCTTTTCGCTGCTCACCATCTTCTTTCACCACCAGAATAAATCTCGCAGATCTCCCACTGAACAGGGTCTACCATAGGCCCGAGCGGAACCCCTCAGCAATAAAAGCATCCCCTTGAAGCCAAAAGCTGGCTCTGATACCAAATGTAGGTTTTAACCCCATATAGAAATTACTTGCATACGAATTCTAAATCACAGGAAAAATAAAAATGTGAGAGCATAACACATAAAACACATATACACAGAGATTTCCCACTGGATCCCAAAACGGGACTACTAGCTTGATTTTTCATTATGTTCCTTTCAATGTTACAATACATATTTATACATGTCGAAGCATCCAATACCATGGACCGAAAACCATTGCGTCCAAAACCATGGACTGAAAACCATAGGTAGGTTCACCCAACCTAATATAGGATCTGTTATCTCAAAATATAACCTTGGAAGACTGCAGACCATGAAGACCTCAAGTAACTATTTCAAACCTACTTTAGGCTGAGGCTTAGCCTCCTCAACCTGAGAGGGCTCTCTCAAAAAGGGTTAATGATTTTGATTATAGTTAAGATGACTAACTCTTGTGAAACAACTGTAAAAATATGAAAGGTGGAAACACATTTAGCAACTATCCATTGGGCTTATGGAGTCAACAACATCTCAATATGACAATGAATTTAACATTACATAGAAGTCAGGGCATTCAACATTTAAAATATTCAGAACATACCAACTCAGATAGGACCACACAGTCTATGAATGCATACAGGAAGTTAGAGCACCTCAAGTGAATTCTAAGTGATTACACATTCATACCAATGCAAGAATTAGGAAAAGGACAACATCACACATTCTGAACATCAAATCCCTCATGAATCCTGAGAAGTAAAGCCAAACACGTATTATCAAAACAGAGTATTACATAAGCCAAATATTAGCATCTTTTTTCATAAAATTTCCAACCCCTATTACATTACTGCTCCAGCTATATATAGATTTCTTCTATCTGATTGAGATTTCTCCTCAAGCATGAGAGAAACTCGAAATCTACTTCTAATGACACCTAATCCAGTTCTAACTACCTATTAAATGTAACAAACTTTAACTAGACTTTTCAGAGATCTAAATCTAGTAGGATTCTAATACCATGCCAAGCTAATAATAGCGTTGGTTACAATGATTCCCATTCCTTGACACCTGGTTCCCTTTTAGTTTGGCTATGATGGAGGTTTAAGACTCCATGCTTGTCTTTTATGCCACATCTTTCCCATTGTGCTGAAATATAGGAAACAACCCCTGCTCATTGGTCTTTATGGTTTTCAAATCCACAGAAGTAGGTCTTTCATCTTTGAAGCAGGTCTTTCATCTTTGTTTTCCAAAATGTGACAGATGGCTACGTCCTTGATGTGTTGTCCACTTCCCTTTAAAACAAAAACTCATTTAAGTTGTCTTAACATATTTGAACCGTGATTAAAGTGCTCACTTTATGACAAAATTCAAATTTGGATCCAAATCCATATTTCTCCACCTGTCTTAACCTGATTGATTACTGCAGCTTCGGATGTTTCCTTGCATATATTCATCCTTCAAAATTTCCCACTTATTTTTCAAAACTGGTTGATTTGTATTGGATTCTTTAGCTTCAGCAGTTTCGTAGCGCGCTACGAAATTGCTGAGTTGTTTAGAAAACATAGTTTTCAACCCAAAACTTTATTAATTGAGCACTTTGTTATCAAAACCTCCTTTCAACTGTTCCAAGACTTTCCAAAACTGAATGGACATGTATAATTCTTTAAGAAGATGAGACTAAGCAAAATCATCAAAATTCAAAACATAATCTTACTTGAAATGGGATTTTATTTAGAAGGTTCCTTTAGCTGGCTTAATTGTGCCTTTAAATCTTCGATTTGTTTCTTCATAATCTTGTTCCCAGCTCTTAATTGCATATTAATCATCCTGATGAATTTTGCTTCTTTAATTGTCGGTACTGTCCAAGTATGGAATTGAGTATCACAGTCAACCACCTCTGAAGTTGCTTTCTCTTCCCATAAGGTTTTAATTCTGTAATAATTAGCTTGTATGATGGCATGTCTTCTGGCAGCTTTCCTCAGTCTGGCAATCTCAAGGTTAGTTGATTCCAATCTTCTTTTCAAGTCTTCTATACTATCTTCTTTATATGTGGTAATTGTTTTGCCTTTGTCCTTTCTTTGATGGCATTGTATCTCTTCCCCTGTTTCATCTGTTATTGGTGGTACCTCCTGTACTTGCTGAAATCTCCCTGTTATGGGTCTCTTGGGTTTGAAAACAAATTGTTCAACTTGCTCATCAAACTTAATTTTCTTTGAGGCTTTGGTTTTCTTTGTATTCTCTTTTTCTGACTGCATCAATTCATCTTGAACTAGTGGGGAATCCTCAAAGTCAATTGCCTACAATAAATCGTTTAGATTTCCCTTCAAAACTGGACTTTCTTCAACAGCTACTGCCTTACCCTTTTCTTTAGCCATCTGACTTCTTTTTCTTCTCCTTGAGACTACTTCAGTTGTGCTTGCTTCAGGTGTAATCTCTTTGACTTGAGCTTTTTCTTTAGTTGACTATTGAGGTGTATCTTGAATGATCAGTGGCTTTCCTGACTCTCTCACTTGTTTCCTCGCCTTTAATTTTGGAAATATCTTAGCTCTTGTTTCTGTTTGAAGACCCGCTGTTGTAAGATCTCTTGCAGGTAGAGGACTGAGGCCAGTCTGGCTTCTGAAACCAGCCATAAAAATAAATGAATTCCAATCTTTTCCTACCTTTTGAAGCTCATGTAAGGCAAGTAGTTTAATCAAGCCATGATGAAGCAGAGAGGTTTCACAAGCTTCCTTCCTCAATTGTACTTTGTCACACATCTTACTCAAGCTGCGGAATAGGTAAAAAGGTAGATCAATGGAAACTTTCCCTGTAAAATGAAAAAGGAGCTTGAAATGGTACGAATACACCTTGTTATACCTTGCTTCACAAGTCAGGTATTTTTGTATACAGGTGAGTAAATGTGCATAGGACTCTTTGACATAACTCCTAGGCACTGACTTACTCAAATATGAATTTACAAACTCCTTTAAAAACTCCTTGCATGGATTCATGTCAAATTTGAAATTTTTGAACCAGTTCTCTTGCCCTCATGGAATCTCTGTCACAGTGGATATCATCTCTAGCGAGACCTACAATTCCATCATAGCCACCTTTGAATTTAATCCTGTGAAATTAAGCGCAAATTCTTTGGTCACCTGTGCATGCCCTCCTTGTAACTTCCTGCAAAAATTCCAACACCCAGCTTTTTTAAACACCTTCTCCACCTCTTTATTCCTCATTGTTATATCCAAGCCTTCAGGCTCATTCCTCAGACATTTGCCTGAACTGTGTTCTTTCTTCTCTATTGATCTCTCCATGAAATCTTAAAGACTTTAAAGCAAGGAATACTAGCTCTGTTCGAACTATAAACTCAGCCTCGTTTGAAAATCTGCCTCGCCTGAATTTGTTGCCTCGCTTGATTTGCTGCCTCGCTTGATTACAATTGTATTTAAAATTGAAATCTTGCCATTTATAATCTTTCAAATTGCAATCTTGGAGATTTGTTATTCATGCAAGGCTTACAATCATCATTAAGACTTGTGCAAGGTGGCTTTTCTTGGAAATGGTAGTCCGTGTGTATCAACAAATCTAATGGTGGTGATAATGGAAATGGGTGGTGGAACGTGATAAGTGGAGTACATGAACTGACACAAGATGACGCGGCCACTGATTTACCTAATGGATTTGACATTTGGGAAAGATTCGTTGCGGAATGCACGAATCCCTATTTTCGTAGCGCGGTTAGTTTGAATTTTGAATGATGCATTACAAAATCACCTAATAAGGTTTTGTGCTACGAAACTGCTAAATAAAGTAAATGCGCTACGAAAACACTTTAAAAAGAATGCATGCGCTATGCAATTACCAAAAGGCTTTGTGGTGGATAACAAAGTGACACATGGCTATGAAATCAATGGTGAATGAGGGGGAACCATGGTAGATAAGAATACACTTGACTCATGACCTCCTAAAACTTCAGACTTTAAGGAAAAAATGAAATCAACTTAGACTAACACTGACCTTTGTCATCGGGCTAGGATGAGAAATTTCATATATCAGATTTCTTAAGTGATAACAGGGTCCCAAAAAAAAATTTCCAGGGCGTTGCCCCGGACCCCGTAGAGGGGGGCTACCCGCCCCCCTAAACCCCTCGGACAGTGACCCCCCCACTATGCAACGAAGGGGAGGCTCCGCCCCCCCTCTAACCCCCTGGACAATGACCCCCGCACTGCGCAACGAAGGGGGGGCTCGGCCCCCCCTCTAACCCCCCGGTTCACTACGTAGGGTAGTCATGGAAAGAATATAACATAACCCAATAGATAGGAGAGATCAAACAACATCACAACCATCTCAAGCGTGTAGAAACTTGGTTCCAACATCCCTCCATACTGCTTCGGGTGAGACTTCAGTCCGCACTCTGCAGGATGATTCCGAAAGGACCAGTAGTGTAGGGATTTATTTGGCTAATTAACGCTGAACTTGGGTCAGGCCCCCTCAAGCCAACAAAGATCCAGAATAGTTTTGGTTTTTATGTGAAGTTGTATGCACCATGAAGTAGATCAATGTTGAAAATATAAAGAAGTGCATCTCATTACGATGCTCTAAGATAGAGCATTGACATGGTATATGAAGTGTTCAAATAATCAAATTAGAACATTTGCAAATATTAAAGTAGTGTTGATAATATAGTTTAAGCTGAATTCTGAGTCACGGTGCATCACTATGTTAAAATAAATTACAGAGAAACCTACTGATTATGTTTGGGAATTTGATCGAAGATTTAAGGAATTTTTGGATCAAGTGAGCTTCGAAATAGCTCCAAAACAACATCAATAATGGTTTATAGTTGCGTTGTTATGAATATCAGCTTACCATTGATGCAACGATAGACAACAAGTCAAGCCGAAGCTCTACATATTGCAATGAAGTTGGAAGCTTCGCCTATAGGAGATACTAATGTAGGTATGCAACATATTCATAATCAACTAGTAAACCTAACCTTATATATACAAGATATCAAGGAAATCAAAGAATTCATAGTAGAGTATGGTGTATGAAGTGCATATCGAAGGGCCATTATAAAGAACAATGTCTTATCTTTAGGGATTACATAGCTAGTGGGGCACTGAATCCCCTAAATGTAGGATCTAACCTGTTGTACAAGATATGTAAGACCAGAGGCCAACATCACTTAGAAGATTGTTACCTGTTACAAAAATATGTGCATACTCTAAGGAACCTGTATTGCAAATTATGTAAATCAGTAGGACCTGATGAGAATAATTGTCAAGCTTATGAGCTAATTATGGAACACATTGTTGACACTTATTGAATGAAAGCAGAAGAACATGGACATGAAGGTAGTGGACAACATGGTGGTTGAGGAGGCTACCAAGAAATAGGTCGAGGTGTTAGAGTTGGTCAAGGGAAGGGACAGATCATTTACTATAACTATGGTTAGGCATATCATTTTGTGAGAGATTGTCATAACCCTACAACAACATGTAAGTATTATAAATCCTTTGATCATGTAATTGAAGAATTCCCTATACTTATAGAAAATATGCAAAAAAAAGGAATCAACATCCGACACAGAATATTCAGATGATGACTGTTGAAAAGAGGACTAACGAACTTTGAATTAGTATTGTCACTCGAAGTGGAGCTATGACCAAAAGTGATAAAGCAGATGAGAAGAAAGAATTTGAAAGTATATGGGTTAGAAAAACTATTGAGAATTTCATGTTTTTTATATTCACAAGGAAAAAGAAGTATTTATAGAAGAAAAGTGAAGCTTTAAGGATGTTGGAGCTTCGACATCTAGTCTGCAACCAAAGCATAGAACTAGCTATGACGTATCATCATCTTTGACATAGAATCAAGCTTTGATGGAGAACCGAGCTTCGACACAGGATCGAGCTCCGACACAAGATGAGGATTGAGCAAATAAAGAAAGTACTTTAAAGTCTTTTATATAGACTTGTATAAAATTATTAAGAGATCAAAAGGTTGTAAAAGGGCTTCATGAGTTGATAGATTCTTGTGCATCCAAAGAAGCACTACGAAGTGAGATGTGCGCAATCAATAATTTGCATCGACAAAAGAGAACTAGAAGAGAGATGAGGCTTAGTGTACAAATAGGATTATATGAGATGGATCAAGTTATCTTGGATCTGGGATATGATGCTAATGTATTAATGAAGTAGACACGGGAGTTAAGGGGTAAGACGAAGTGATCTGTAATCAATCATAAACTAAAACTGAAGTAGAATTGATTAATTGCCATCAGTGAATTGATTGTTAACCTTAAGTTCTCAATGTGGATGATTGAAGGAAATAAGTTGATTTAATATTGAATCAATAATTTAAGAAACATAATTAAGCTTTAATTTGCAAAATAAAATAGATATAGAAGACAACAAACATTTATTACGAAGTTCATCCCTGATGGACTACATCTCCAGGTCCGCTTTCAAGATGGGTGTCTGCTTTATTAGGATTGATAGAAAGAGGTATTTTACACATAAAAAATACCAAAATGAATGTGAAAACATGCACTTCTGGTCTTTTTCAATAGAAATCTCTCTCTCCTAGCTTTCCAACGCCTATCTCAGTTCCCAATTCTTCCTCCGGACAGCCAAGATACACTCAAATCAATAACTGCCTTTCTAGCTCAACGTCTGCTTACAAGACTCCAAAATAACTCTAATGCCTTTTACATGAGAAAAAGATGAATTTATACCCTCCTAGGTTCATTCGAGGCTCTCATGGCTAATATAGGCATGAATGGTTGTATTAAGGTTGAATGTGCGTGGTCTCATGACTAGCTGACACCTTAGGTAAGGATTACATGGTGGATCAATTAAAAATAACGCAAACAACAACAAAAACCCAAAAATACACCTTAGGCTAAAATAAGCCCATTGGCAGTTAGGTAATAGTGCGTAGGCCTTAACTGCTCCATGTGAACAGGGATACCACAAAACAACGTGCCACCTAGCCTTTATCTCTAGCATTTCCAATGTGAACACCTGGCAAATAACTCTCTACAGTTTCTTGCTCACATGCTAACCAAAACTTCTCCATAGCTCTGACGATTATGACAAGAGGTTAATGCTCCATTGCAAACTCTAACTGCGATGTTAAATGCAATTGCTCACATGAGTCCTTAACTCCTCACGGTTTCAATGTGGTCTAGCTACTACGGTTAGGGTTGTGGCTTAGTTTTTACATTTGAATTGGATTTTTAATACATCTGAAAGTGGGTTTTATACTTAGGTCATGGTATTAATAACATGTTTTACACTATAGTGTTAGGTCTAGGACTTTAGCAAAGGTTTTAGTTCTAGATATTTAGCTTAGGTATTTAGCACATAATTTATCATATGACTTTGTCCTTAGCACCACAAACATTTTTCATCACAACATAACTCATTTTTACTGAGAATACTTTCTACACCATGATGATTGAAGAACATTGGCGAAGCTGATGAAGCTGAAGATGATTTGAACTCTCTAGATACACTGCACTGACAAGATCCTCCTGGATCAATCCTCTCCACTTGAAATCTTTTGGATCACCAAATTTTGATTTAAGTAGATATCAGGTGAGGGTATATCTCCCTCACTCTTTCGATCTCCATCCACCTTGCCTTGCTTGAATTCATGCCCTTGATTACCACTCAGATATATTCAACATATCCATGCCTTGAAGATCGAATATTCCTGTCCAATATGATATCTTCCTGCAACTCATTCATATACTCAAGTTCCAAATCATTAATAGTCAAAACCTGTGTATCTTCCCTGGGATCCATGATCATCGTAGGTTCATACAATTTCAGATTTTCCACATTTACAACTGAGCAAATATGTATGTGTTACACAATATTTTGTCAGAGACCCTACGTCCCCTAATCCTAGATATATTCGGCCCCTAAATGAAATATGCTCTTTGTCATATAGCAAAATATGTGTCTAAATCTTCCACATTACTCAAGAAGATTGCATAAGCTCATTAATCCTAAAGTTGACCCCTTTTTACCCATGTTTCAAAATCTTCGCAAGTCATCAGTATCTTGCCTACGACGATAGCCCAAAATGAACTAACACCTCGCGATGTTGTCTTTGAGTCTCCGTGTTTGACCCACGACGACCCAGATATGGAAAATTAGTTCAAAAAAAATACTTCTGGGTGGTTCTGCAGCTAGTTGTTGGGTCAAAGAAGTTCGCCTCTCCTCATTTGAGATGGTGGTTCTACCTTTTGAGTAACCTCCCATGAAGATAAGCTTCCTCTCCCCTCATTTATGGAGGCTCCTCCTCTTATAAAAGCATCTTCCATGGCTATGATCAGCTAGTTGGTAGTTAGTTGGTTCTTAGTTAGCTAGTTCTTGGTTTGTTGGATTGATAGCTTACAGTTTGGATTGTTGATAGCATAGCAATAGCTTGTGAGGTATGAGAATAGCCTTTCATGTTGTGGATTGATAGTGTGAAATGGTTTTGTAAGTTGGAAGCCTTGTTGTGATTTCCTTAGTTTCATACTTGTCCTTCTGGGTGAGAGAGAGTCATTAGTCTTTCTGGGAGACCTTTGAGAGTTAATGCTTATGGAGACATATTGATCGCACCCTTCAAGGAAGCTTGCAACGTCAAGGCATGGTTGTAAGCTTTATTGTTGTTTCTATTAATACAATCAATAGTTATTTCCTATATCATGTATGAAATGTATGTTGATAGCTTATGGTTCCTTGACTCTATTATTAGATAGTTCATTATCGTGCTCTATTATGTGTTTTGTCATTTTCATATGTTTTTTTAGGTGAATCATTCATTAAGGAGAAGAAAGTGATAGTTGAAACCGACATGACGAAGACTTCATTAAACACCGGTATAAGGTAGGCATCTTTAACGATAACTATTTAAGGAATTAGCTATTGTCTTTCTCTTGTTGTGACTGGACCCACTCTAGGGCTAGAGGGGTTGTCTCTGTCCACAGAGGGAACATACCTACATCACAAGTTGGCGACTCCACTGGGGATGATTTGTGTGTTGTCTCCTAATATTGCTTTTGTTGTTTTTGATTGAATTACATAGTGTCTCTTTGTTTTGGGACTGAACCATCAGTGATTTTGATCACTTGAGTAGACCTAGTAGCCCACCTCACTGTCTAAGTGATAAGCCTGGTGTCTTTCTGCTGTTTTTTCCTTGTTTTCCCTCTTTATTGAGATCATCGATGTTTAATTCCTAATAGTTGTGACGAATCGCTCTTGTTCTCTTTACCCTTGATGTACTCATGGACATCCCATGATATAGCTACGCCGACTTCTGAAATCGAACCATCCCTAAGAATAGGTGTACCCTTGTGACAACGTCTCTCAGTTGACCATGTTGTGCTTGCGACGATTAGCGATCGTCTCATGTTGTTAATGTTTCACCTACGGCGATTCCTATAGAGTTAATTTTTATAGCCCTACCTCTTGAATAGACCAGTGTAGCTTGTCCTTTGCTATTTCTTTCACCTTGATAAGCTTGTTTTGATTGTGTTTACTGAGGCATGTCCTTCTTGGTTCCATTTGTATGAAATTTGGTTTTTTGGACTGTGTGACCTAGGTCTTTTAGGGTTCCATCAAGAATTCGCTGGTTTTGGGTTGCTTGTCCTTTCAAGTTTCTGAACTACATCCACAAGTCTTGTTGACTTGTTTGAAGCTATTCTCTTGCTACTTGCCCATTTTCTTGGTTGATCTGTAGTGATTGGTCCTCAAACTAGCTTGTTGTGTTGATTTGATTTCCATTCACTATTGAAGCATAGATTACATTTGCCTTTTGATCAGTTAGGTTGTGCATTAGCTTGTTTGTTATTTATTCCAAAAATCAGAAACACTTTCACTCATATAGTATACGAAAATGAAGGCATGTTTGAATGAGTAGATTCTTTATGATTAGGAATGAAAAGCGCAATTCAAATCTTTCAGTTTTCAAGATAAGCAGAAATTGATGCATTGTGTTTCCTATTGCTTAGATTACTTGCTTGTACTGATGTTCTTTCATTTGCTTGTTATTTTCTTCATTCACTTGGAAATGAACTCTTTACCCTCATTTAGGTAGTCATTCATCGAAAGGAATGGTTTTTTACTCATTACAGTTGCATACTAGAGATTGTTGAAGTACATTCGATAAGGTCTTGAAATCGAAACTTAATTCAAGATCAATTGTTAAAATTAATTGAATTAACCTAAAAATGCATTGGAACCTAACACTCACATATATAGAGGTCTAGGCTAGAGACGTGTTCTGACGTCATTAAAGCTAGTTCCTATTGTTCTCACTAAGGTTGGGTGGTTCCTCCTTTTGTGATGCAATAGATGCTAGTATGGATTTGTGCTCCCCGTACCATTGCATATATATTGGGAGACCCCACTAGGTTATCATTTTATTATCCATAGGAAGTCGATTCTACCACCTTACAAGTCGTGATGCATCGAAAACAACATTCGGGAAGATTGACTACCATACGGGAAGTCCTTGGTCATTTCTCTTTCATTTATCACCAAGGTGTATACTGTAGTTTTACGATTTGTCTGGTGAACCCTCTTGTATAGAGTTTCCAAAGTAGTCACTTTCGTTCCTTTTCGACTCTTTAAAAGTAAAAGGATCATCAGAGCACTTTTCCTTTTAGGCTCATTGTTGAGATTGCAACAAGATGATGGAACTTAGTGAAAAGAGTCGCCTTCACTAAGTGGGCCCGCAGGCTATTTTTGGCGCAAGTCTATTTTTAGACTATGTCTATTTTTAGACATATGGATCATGTCTATGGATTGCAGGTTGTTGTTTATGGATGATTGATCAAGTTGGAAAAATAGATGGACTTCTATTTTTGATGAAAGTGTGGGTGATCACAGTGTGAGTGATCAAGTCTATTTTTAGACTGGCTGTCAAAAATAGAAAAGTCAAATATTATTATCTCACAATAATATTTGGACTATAAACTTAATCTTATTCTCTTGGAGCACTTCAGTTTGAGCTACAGAGGTGGCACATGCAGCTGTCAGAAGGAAATACGCTTTTTTTATGAGTCAGTTGAGTTGTTGCATGCATGACTTCAGTTAGAACTCAATCAGTTGAGTTTGGTGGAGTTGATTGTGGAGTTGATGGAGTTGTGTTCAGTTTAGCTTTGTTAAACTGGTTGTATTTAGTTTAACTGGCAAATAGACTAGAGATGAGTTGGGTGAATTAGTTATTAATTAATTCACAAGTTATTAAATCATAATACAACTAATGAATACATCAGTTAACTCAATTGCATGTCAGTGCATTTTCAGTTCAACAGGGACAGGTGGTAGAGAATCAGATTGCTATCAGTTGTGACTATAGTTGTGTACCAGATCTTGCACAATCAAGGGATTGAGTATGCCAATGAGTTTGCCCACGTATTTTCCCACATTTTAGCTTATGCTCACGTCCACAAAGCGTGAGTGACTATTTTTCAAGTGAAAAACGAGTTTGGTGAGCCATTCTCATCAGTTCTTGAGCAGGTATTGAGCAGCGGAGGCAGGCAAGCAGAGAAGGAGATTTGAGCCAGTGATTGATTCAGATCTGAGTTGTATTGTGTGTAACAGGGGTGGAGATACTTGTGAGAAGTATTATGCTGTGTAATGTTACATGACTCAATCATTAATATACAGATAGTTGGGGTTTTTAGCGAGATGCTTTCCCCGGGATACATACTGTGTTAATGTGTGAATGCTCTTGATGTTTTATTGTTATTGATGCTACTATATTGATGATCAACGTAGAGAAGCTTATGTATTGTGTATGTTTTCCACAATAGTACATGATCAGGATAATCTCCATTGAATATGTGTTAAATTATTCAAAATTTCTACACTCATTAAACTTCGAAAGTGATAGAGTCACCTTTCGTCCTTTTCTCGACTCTTAAAATATGAAAATGAAAACTTTTGTTTCAATGCTGTAAAATTAACTGCCCACGAAATATTCCTGGTTACAGTTAGTGTTTATTTCAAAGTCAATTCCAATGGCAGCATTTCCAGAATCTACCAATCAAGGTCTCCCCGCGGATGGGAATCCTGGTCCTTTTCCTTCTTTTGGAAATGTTGGTGCTCCTTATATGGCAACATTGTCCCTGCCTGGGTTAACCATTGGTCTACTTGTTTGGTTGTTCTCAACCTTGGTGGTCCCGAGCATCCTGACTCCTGCTCCGCCATCTCCTTCATTTGAATCACATCACGATGATTCTAGGGTTGACCCTTTGCCTTCTTCCCCTATTTATTCACCCTCCTCTTCTACTTTGCGTGGTGAAAGTTCCAAATCTAGTAACCAGGAGGCTAATAAGAAGAAGTTAGATAAGCAAGAGACCAATCATGCAATTATTGCTCTAAGTGCACCTCTGATAAAAAGACCTTGTAATCCTCCACAAAAGGTCAAATTTCCTTGTAAGATGTGCAAGGGTGACCATTTCCTTCGAGATTGTCTTGGTATTCCCAGGGTCTTAGAAGTATGGTCTCGAGATATGATTCGACTATCCTTATCGACCTCTAAATATCATGTCAATGTTACACCTTCAGCCAGTAGTGGTAAGGAGAAAGGGAAGATTAGATTCCCCTATAGGTTATGTGAAGGTGAACATCTTCTTTTCCTTTGTCCTCTCATGGATAAGGCTTCCACAGTTTTGGAAAACCTTACATCTCCTCAACCCCACCTTCTGGTTGGTTATTAGAGGCTTTCTTCTGATCCTCCCCAGATTGTAAAGAGATTGACTTGGATTCATCTCTTTCCCATCTCGCTCTTCCTCAGCCTAATTATGTTATGTCTGTTCTCGACCAACCATTGGTCGAAGAGAGTGTCAGCTTGGTTTCGGCACCAGTTGTTCATTCTGTTCTGAAGAGCATAATGATCATACTGCTCATGTTCTTCTAGTTTCTTCAGATTCTCATGACTCAAAAAGTGACCCTTCTATCCTTGCTTCTCTGGAGAGTCCTTCTTCTATTCCTGCAGAGCATGGGGGAAATCATATGATACCCCCACCAAGTAGTTCTGTTGCTTCATTAGATTGGATTCACTTGACTACTTTTCACCTCCCATCTTATGTGTGTTTCCATATCATAGTACATGCCTATAATATGGTAGTACCTAGCACTCTCTTGGATGAAGGTGCATTTGTTAGCCTCATGTCTTCCACTACTTTGCAAGCTTTGAGCTCCCCACAGCTTGTGCCTGTCACCCAAAATCTATTAGCTTTTGACGGAGGAACTAGTCAACCCTTAGGGATCCTTCTGAAGTTCCCTATTACTTTGGGAGTTAAAACCGTCTATATAGATGTGATGGTCGTTCAAGGTGCATTGGATTTCAATCTTCTCCTTGGTCGTGACTATATTTATGTCATGGGAGCTCTTGTTTCTTCACTTTTCCGTGTGGTTTGTTTTCCACATGACGAAAGAATTGTGACTATAGATCAATTGTCATTCTTTGGTCACTAGGTACCTCCTTTGCAACCATCATCCCCTATTGGCTCTTGTTTGCCAGCAGTACCTTCCCCACCATAGGTCAATTATGTGGCTACCTGTTCCACCTCCATTGATGATCATGTAGATCATCTAGTACATCATGTACTGGGGGTATTGGAACCCAATCTATGATTGGTGCCCAATGACCTATATTCCTCTTGGAGCGTGGTACTTCCATCTAGTGAAGACCTCTTGGGAGCCCTGTTCTCATATGGTCCATGAATAGTTTCGTTGAGGATATTTCTTTTCTTGTGTCGACCTCGTTAGAAAATGAAATGTGAAATCCCGAGGATAGTTTGTTCCTGTGTCAACCTCATTAAAAAATGAAACAAGGAGTATGGATCATAGTTCCTTGTCTTGTGTCAAGCTCGTTAAAAAATGAATCAAGGTGCCTTGAGGAGAGTTCTTGATCTTGTTTCAACCTCGTTAAGAAATGAAACAAATGTAATGAGGACAGTTCTTTTCTTGTGTCAACCTCGTTAAAAAATGAAACAACAGGCATAACATAGTTCCTTGTCTTGTGTCAAGCTCGTTAAAAAATGAAACAAGGGTTACAAGGATAATTTGTTCATATGTCAACCTCGCTCATAAAATGAAACAACTCCCTTTTCCCAATTGAGTCTTTGATACAGATCTCGTAAAATCCCAGTCAAGTCTTTCCTGAATCTCGAAATTGAACCTTCATTACATCCACCTAGTTGAATGCAATGAAGCTTGGGGGGCATGTACCTCGATTGAATCATTATGCTGGGGGCATGTGAAACTTATTCAAGCATAGTTTTTCGTTTCAAGCTTGTGTAAACATGAAATTGAATCCAAGAAGAATTCTCCATGGTTCAATCTTGTGTAAAAATGAACCCATGCACAGATGTACCTTGTTTGGCATTGTGTGTAAGTGTTTACCGCTTATTGTGTCCTTTTTACTTCTTATGCAGATGTCTGTCGCACCTTATATTGTTTTCGTTGATGGTTCCTATTGCAGTACCTGGAATATTTCCTCCACAACATGGGTTATCTGCGATGCTCATGGTGAGTTAGTGGATCTTTAAGGTGTTTGTCTAGGGTGTACCATAAACAATGTCACTAAATATAGCGTCATCATTGAATTACTGGCTGAGGCCGTTGTCCTCAATATTCATGCATTGATTGTCAATCTAGACTCCCAGCTTGTTGTTCTTCGACTTAACAGGCGTTATTCTATCAGAAATCCTCAAATTTTAAGGTTGTATTTACATGTTCGCTTACTGGAAAGGAATTTTAATTATATCACATATTGACACATTCCTAGAAGACTAAATACATTAAATGATGCATTAGGAACCATGTATTAGATAAAAATTTGCGCAATTTATAAAAATCATAAGCAAGCATTCAGACACAATAAGTAGATACAGTAAAACATAGATAGGTATATATCATGTGTTGCACTCCGTGGTGGCCAATATATATATATATATATATATATATATATATATAATATATATATATATATATATATATATATATATATAATATATATATATGTCCAAAAAATATATGTGTGTTTAGTTACATCGTGAGACACATGTCCCTTAGAATCTACAAAAAACAAACCTAGAAGTGTACTGTGCATTATGCCCTCTATAGTAGACTACTACCCGAACCATGCATCTAAGCAGCCAGTGCATTCCGTTTGACACCCCTGCGGTATGTCACCGGTACTACCTAGGAATCTCCTTGAATCCTGCATAGTCTAGGATTCCCTTAGTTAAGCCCTCTAGGTTACGGGCTATCTCGTCCTCGGCCTCTCCACCCAGAGGTGGTAAGTCACTCTCCCTGTTAACCCTCCAGGCGATAGGAGATAGACCTACGGGTATCTCAGGTCCAACATCTCCAAAGATTGAAGATATATATTTAAAAATCTAAAAATTACAAAATCTTTGTATTTTTTCTCTCTCGTCCCACTTTTCGCCAAGAGGAAACAACATGTCCGGATCGCCCCTAAAATCCATCCTAGCATATGGCTAATCCTCAACTATAACTTGTTGACGGTTCATCCACTCAACAAATTCTAGACCCCATGATACAGGCTGGCCACTGCCTCCTCGCGGCATCACGAGAACCCAATGAGTAATCCATGTCTGTCATGGTCCTAGCTATCCCACTACTACGTCCTGTCTTTGGAGGATTGGTACTCATTCCAGCATGAATGGTACTAAGATTGAACCATAGCCAAACTTTTTTGTCTCACCCCGATGGGACTTGGTCAGTTGTCTCTTCATATTGAGAGACATGGTCTCTGCCTAGTTAAACATGGTAGGATTCAAACAGTGTTGGGCTAACTGTAATTGAGTCTCGGTCGCCTCATGTTGGGCTTGAGAGCTAGCTACTCTAGTAATATTGAACAACAATATCCATAGTGACAAATCACTAAAAGTGGCAATTTGTAGCTTTCCACTTGTTGGTGATTTTTGTGCTCCTGGGGGGCACACTACTACAATAAGTGTGTCTAAAGAGTCTCTAGAAATCCAAGTTCTCACCATGCGAGGTATCTCCCCTCTTTGTGACAACCCAGTCAAAAAGTAGATATCCATGGCATCGAACTCAATTTCTTTCCTGCGGATTATGAATTGCCTTTTGTCAGATTCCATGCTCAAATCAACTACTCTAAGAGATTCAATTGTGCTCTTAGAAGCGGTGTCAGGAAGAATTTTAACAACCCACAATTTCGTAGGATGTTCAGACAATGAGAATCTACCTCTCCCATCACATCATCATTGTCATGAGTACATTCTTACCATGTGAAAGCCATTTCTTGTCCCTACTTGCACAAACATACCTTTTTCAAATTCCATCCATCCATTTTCATCCTTTGAAAATGATTATAAATGAAAATATTTTGGTTCCGACACTCGTCACAATTATTTTTAAAACAACTGTGATGAGTCGATTTTCACAGTGTAAAAGCTTTCAGGTCATCACAGGTGTACATCAATCTCTTGCGATGATCCTGTTTTGCACGGTGTAAATTTCTTGGTCGTTGCGATCCCAAGAGGGAAACTTGTGACAACCGAGGCAGATTTTTAATCCAAAAAGTCCCTCTAAACCACAGTTCAACACATGAAATTGAATCCTATTTTGGCATAAAAACATAGGTAAGGCTATGGAATTTACTTGGAAGTAGCGTGAAGAGTAATGGATCCCTAAGCCTCCTAGAATCAATCGACAAATTTCACGAGGTATGCAATGGTAGAAGTTTTTTTTACCATAGTAAAAACACAAGTAAATCGATTTTTTACCATAGTGTTCCTTTTATAAACTTTTTTTTTCAAACTTAGCTTTCATTAGGGTTTTGAATTAGGGTTTTGATCTATATTTTCATATTTTTGTGAGACAAATTTTATGCTTGAGTTTTCTTGTGCAGCGATAGGTGTTTCGAATAGTGGAAATGATCGATCCATGAATTATATATTCAGTGACTACCGAAAAGTCCTTTCTAAGTCAACTTTAAGCTCTTTTCTAACTCTTGAAACGTGAAAATATTGCTAAGCGCTTTTCATTTCGAGCTTGTTAATGGTTGTGAAATGTCATGTATCCAATAAGTTTTTACTTTTTTTGGACTGGAGGCACTATTTACGAAAAGTACTCCTTGACTGAAATGGTCAAGTGGTTCTCTCAAGTATTGTTTTCTACCTTTTCGGGCTCGAGAGACACAAACATACGAAAAAGGGCCCATCTAGAGTTTTCTTTTCCATGTCTTTTTCAAACTCTCTAAATATGAAAAAGACTTCGAGTTTTACCTATGTCGGACTCGTTAAACTCTGATGACATTGGACTCGTCGCCATGATGAGACCCGAGCTTCTCCTCCCTAGGGCTTGTTAAAATTTCATTGGGTTGGACTTGTCCGGAAGACAAACTTATATTGCAAGCATATGCTATCCCCTTCAACCTTGTGTTTCAAAAATAATTGGGGTACTCGCCAGCAATGGTGGGGGAAAATTTGGAAATATTTTGTTGATTACCTATGGTAGCTTGTCGCTCTTGAACATCGACACATTTTTGCTTCTCGTCAGGTTTGGGATATCCTCACTTCATCATTGGCCTTCTAGGATGTGGGTTCTTCATTTTGCCTCATTCCACTCAATCCCTATTGTCTTCAAATGACCTTTGATCCCTTGGTACCAAAATGTTGTTGCATTCCAGGTCGTGTCGCCGATATGTTCAAGAGCTTAATCCTTCTGCAGTTTGTACCCTTACATCCTCCTCTGATTCTCTATTTCATCCATCTTCATCTTGCTCCTTTGTCTCGCGTCGTTGATGTGGGAAATATTATGGCCCTCCTGTGACAGACTGCTTCCTGTCGACATCAACTCATTATCCAGGAAGTTGTTCAGACTCCTTTGGGGTACCTTGGAGCTTGCATGCATCAATGGCAAGTTCTTTGCATTCGACGACAGGCTTGCATCATTGGTCTTCGATCGGGTGATTTCACAAGTGTTCAACTCTAGATCATTCTTCACACTTTGTGGATTGTACTAGCAGTACCTTGAGAACCATTGACATTACTAGTGGTCTCTCTCACGCTTGTTAATGGTTCACATCATTGGCCGATAATCAAGTGATTTTCTAGCATGCTCTACTTCAACACATTTATTTGCATATTAGAAATTCTATGATGGACAGGTCGGGATTCAAGACCCTGGGCTCAGATTACACAAGTCCATGTTGCGTGGATTATTTATACATGACGCTTTTGATTGGATGGTTGCGACCATACCTTTGTCTTTCTGGATGGCTTCGACCATACCTCTGTTTTCATATGGTCTTTTTGACTAGATGGTTGCATCTATAATACAAACCAATTCTATTTTTCTTTTGGATGGCTGCGCCCATACCTTGATTATGTACTTCTTTCACTATTAGAGATCTCAGTTGTACTTGCATCTGTAGGTTCTCTGCGATGGTGTTCTGGTTCAATTATGGTTTCGTAAAGAATTTCACCCCTCCCACTCTCTCAGCCTTCATGCTTTAGGGAGCATCTATTACACAGTATTTTGTCACCGACCCCGCATCCCCTGATCTTGGATAGAGTCAGTCCCTAAATGACATCTGCTCTTTGTCATATACCAAAATATGTGTCTAAATCTTCCATATTACTTAAGAAGATTACCTCAGCTCATTAATCCTGAAGTTGACCCCTTTTTACCCATGTTTCAAAATCGTCGCAGGTCATCAGTATCCTACCTGCGATGATAGACCAGAATGAACTAACACCTCGCGATGTTGTCTCTAAGTCTCAATGTTTGACTTGCGATGACCCAGATATGGCAAATTAGTTCAAAAAGAATACTTCTGGGTGGTTCTGGAGCTAGTTGTTGGGTCAAAGAAGTTCACCTCTCCTCATTTGAGATGGTGGTTCTACCTTTTGAGTAACCTCCTATGAAGATAAGCTTCCTCTCTCCTCATTTATGGAGGCTCTTCCTCTTATAAAATCATCTTCCATGGCTATGATCAGCTAGTTGGTAGTTAGCTAGTTCTTAGTTAGCTAGTTCTTGGTTTGTTGGATTGATAGCTTATAGTTTGGATTGTTGATAGCATAGCAATAGCTTGTGAGGTATGAGAATAGCCTTTCATGTTGTGGATTGACAGTGCGAAATGGTTTTGTAAGTAGGAAGCCTTGTTGTGATTGCCTTAGTTTCATACTTGTCCTTTTGGGTGAGAAAGAGTCATCAGTCTTTATAGGATACCTTTGAGAGTGAATGCTTATGGAGACATACTGATCGGACCCTTCAAGGAAGCTTGTGAAGTTAAGGCGTGGTTGTAAGATTTACTATTGTTTATATTAATACAATCAATAGTTATTTCCTATATCATGTATGAAATGTATGTTGATAGCTTATGCTTCCTTGACTCTATAAGTAGATAGTTCATCGTTGTGCTCTATTATGTGTTTTGTCGTTTTCATATGTTGTTTCAGGTGAATCATTCATTAAGGAGAATAAATCGGTAGTTGAAGCGATGTGACGAACACTTCATCAAACACCGGTATAAGGTATGCCTCTTTAACGATAACTATTTAAGGAATTAGCTATTGTCTTTATCTTGCTATGACTAGACCCACTCTAGGGCTAGAGGGGTTGTCTCTATCCACAGAGGGAACATACCTACATCACAGCATGTAAGGAGGTAAATTTAATCGAAATGCATTATTTCTGATATTTTCTACAACCTTGAAAGGGCCATACCTGATAGGTTTCAGTTTCTTACCTTCTCCTTTCAACCTGTCTTTACTGATATACAACCATACCTGATCACCGACATGAAAATGATGATTGACTCGATGCTTGTCATGGTGCAATTTGTACTTGGCCTGACTCTTTTCTAACTGATCCTGCACTGCTTCATGTATCTGTTGTATCTATTGAATGAACTTAACTACTTTGTTTGCATAATCATTTTCACCCACTTTATCCTCTTCACTGAACATGAAATCCATCAGTGACTTTGGTAGATACCTAATACATGTTTTAAATGGAGATCGATTAGTTGAGGAATGTAAGGCTCGATTGTAAGCACGCTGCACATAAGGTAAATACTCATCCCACAACTTAGGATGTTTACTACAGTAACCTTGAAGAATATGTATCACTGTTTTGTTCACCAATTCTGTCTAATCATCCGATGAAAAGTTTTTCTCTTCTTCAGCTTTGTGTCCATGATTCCCCACAAAGTGGACCAAAACTCTACTACAAAGCGAGTGTCTCAATCAGAAATAATAGAAGTAGGTAACCCAAAATGAACCCATACCTGTTAGAAGAACATCTTTGCAGTCTGTTCAGCTGTCACTTGCTTTTTTCATGGAACAAGAATGCACATCTTGCTAAATCTATCAACCACAACATACATGTAATCATGCCCTCTCCTAGACATAGGAATTCCTCCAACAAAATCCATGGAAATGTTGTGCCATGGTTGCAAAGGAACTAGAAGTGGCATGTACAAACCGATCTTTTGATTGCTTGGCTTGCTAGTCGAACACATCACACATCATTTAATGCACTTAACAATTGTTTCATACATACGAGGCTAGTAACAATACCTTTGAATTTGTGCCATCGTTTTTCTTACTCCAAAATGTCCTTAAATGCAAGAAGAATGTGCTTCCCGTATGACATGCGCTCTTTCTGTCTATGGTATTCACAACTTACTCAGATGATATAACAACATGTCATGAATATGAAAATTGATTTCTTCCACCTGAGCACCATGAGTTAGTGATTCATAAATATCTTTGAAATCATCGTCTGTACTGTATTGTTCTATATAACTTTCATATTTCAAAGAATTATTCCATAGCACTACTGAAGCATTCAAATATGGTCTAAACAACATATCAGCTACTTTATTTGTGACACATTTCTTGTATTTAATTACTAAGTGAAATGGATGAAGAAATCACATCCATCTGTAATGACGAGATTGTTGCAACTTAGTTTGAGACTGAAGGTACTGAAGTGGCTGAAGATCTATGTGAATCACTGTTTCCTTACCCATTAAATAATGTTTCCATTTCTTAACACTTTCAACCAAAGAAAACAGTTCTTTATCATATGTCGGATAATTCATTACTGCCTTAGAAAAAGTTTCAGAATGAAAACAAATTGGTTTCCCTTTTTGAAGTAAGACTACACCCATTTCATAACCACTAGCATTTGTTTCAATTTTGAATGGCTATTGAAGATCTGGTAAAGCTAAGATTGGTGCTGTGACAATTTTCTGCTTAAGTGAATCAAAAGATTTATGTTGTTTTCCTCCCAACTGAAAGGGAACTTTAGAACCTGTTAAAGCATGTAACGCTAATGCAATCAAAGAAATCTGAGCAATAAATTTCCTCCAGTATTGAATCACACCTATAAAACTTTTAACTTTAGTCACATTCTATGGTCTTGGCCACTTAACAATTGAATCGATTTTAACTGGATCTATTTTCAAACTTCCACCTCCAAGTATGTAACCAAGATAATTCAGTGAAGTTTTCCCAAACTCACATTTGGAAACTTTAAGGTACAAGTTTTCCCTGTGCAACACTTCGAAAACATGCTTAACATGACTAACATGCTCTTCCATACTTGAACTAAAAATTAGAATATCATCTAAGTAGATTATGGCAAATTTATCAATATATGGGCGTAATACATCATTCATAACCCGAATGAAAGTTGTTGGTGCATTACACAAAGAAAAAGGCATTACTAACCATTCAAATATCCTCTGCCTAGTTTTGAATGCAGTTTTCCAGATGTCATTTTCTGCTATGCGAATTTGATGATACCCACTTCTTAAATCTAACTTACTAAAATAAACAAAAATTTTCAATTGATAAAGTAATCATCTATCCTGGGAAGAGGATACCTATTTTTTATTGTGATTTTGTTTAAGACCCTAAATTCAACACACATTATCCATTTCCCATCTTTCTTAGGAACTAAAATTATAGGTGAGCCACATGGAGATGAAATGGATTGAATAAAACCTTTTTCAATCAATTCTTGGATGTGTTTCTTTATTTCTTCGTTCTCTATAATTGACATTTGAATCATTCCGATATTTGGAAGAGGGGCATCAAACATCAACTATATCTCATGTTGTATTTCTCGCTTAGGAGGAAGATGTTTTGGTTCTTTAAATAGACCTGGAAAAGATTCTACCACTTTAACCAAACTATCTTTAAACTGAGACTTACAACCTTAAAAAGCATCCTATTGATCCTTATGTTGTTTGTTTACAACCATGAGTACATTCTTACTTGAAATTATTAATCGCTTCATCTAATTAACTGAAACTAAATCCAAGTGTGATTTGAGTTTATGTGCCCTGACAATATATTTAATCCCATATTTCTTAAGGTGATATTTATGCTCTTTCCTATGAAACAATGCATCACGATCATAACGATAAGGACTTACTAACACTACTCTACATATGTCTGCTAGAATCACATATACATCCACTTCATCAATGTAATTATTTGTTATGGGAAATTTTAACTGACACTGCTTTGTGACATTAATCTAAGTCTCTTTATTTAGCCAACCTAGTGGTTATGGTCTTGGATGATTATGTGTCTCCAAACCCAATTTCTTAACTAAATCTTCAGATATTAAATTTTCCTATGATCCACTGTCAAATAATGTATATATTTTCTTGTGCTTAGAAGTTATCCTTATATGAAATAGTTCAACCCTTTTATCCTCATTTATATTATTTATGTTTGAAGAAGATGAAGAAATACTAGAACTTGAACTAGTGTCAGAATTTTTACCTATTGAAACCATTGCGGTTATTTTACCTTCATCCCCTGAGTCGGAGCCCAAATCTTGTTGGATTGTTGCATTAGCCTTCTTTTTGCCTTTCCTCTTTAGGAATTTCTTTGGTCTGAGTTCTGGGTGAAGTTTCCAACATTTGAACTTAGCATGTCTGATCCTCTGGCAATGAGTACAAGTATGTATCTCACTTTCCTTATGAGCTGTCACTGATCTCTTTCCCTTCAAATTACCCTTCCTCTTGCTATCTTTGGAATCCTTGATTTCCAACTATTTGAATGGTTTCTATGAAAACTTGAATGGTCTGCCACCTTATTCAATATCTATGGCTTGAACACACACTTCATCAAAGTCATCAGGATTCAACATCAATAATGTATGCTGTAAATATGAATGTAAACTGCCAATGTACTTTAATAAAGTTTCACATGTATCCAAAGGAATACAAAGCACCAAAGCTTTCTTCCTTAATTCCCGAGTAAACTCTTGAACATTTTTCCCCTTAACTTGCCTCAAATGTTGTCAATCAATAACAGATTGTTGCATGTGTCCCAAAATAGAATTGTTTCCTAAGAGCTTTTAAAAACTTAGACCATGAAGAGATGACTTTACCTTTCTGCTTTACATCTATTTGAGTTTTACTTTCCCGCCATATTAAGTTGTTCCCCCCATTCTAAGTATAGCTAACTAAATTTTCATTTTATCATCAGAAATGTTATGAATACGACAATACACTTCTAACTGCTTAATCCAGTTATCTAACTTTTCAGGATTCATTTCGCCATCATAAATAGGTAACTCAAATTTTACATCAAGTTCCAAAAGAGATATTTTCTTAAGTTTCTTTTCTATTTCGGAATCTGAACTGGAAGAAGAAGATGATGATGATGATGGAGGTGATGGAGGAGAAGGAGGTTTATCAGCCTTTCCTTTACCCTTGTCCTTCTTCGATGTCATTGAAGAAGAAGTTGCATCTCTCACCTTCTTATCTTCGTAGAGTTCTCCTACCATTTGTTGCATTCTCAAAAACACTTTTTAAAACCATTCATCACTCATCTTCTCTTCAGGAGTTTCACCTACATTAGATCCTATCATGGTCAATTTATAAGAGACTCTTCGCTTTCCAATCTCTGGATCAAACTCCTCAAGTGTTCCTTCTCGACGTTGTGACTTAGACCTGGTTAACATTCTTTGGCAAAAATTCTACAAATGTAACCTACTCTAATACAAAATTAGATGATCTGAAATCGATCATAAACTAAAACTGAAGTAGAATTGATTAATTGCCAACAATGAATTGATTGTTAACCTTAAGTGTTGAATGTGTAAGACCGAAGGAAAGCAATTGATTTAAGACTGAATCAGTAACTTAAGAAACATAATTAAGCTTGAATTTGCAAAATAAACTAGAGATATAAGACAACAAACATTGATTATGGAGTTCATCTGTAATGGACTACGTCTCGGCGTCTACATTCAAGATGGGTGTCTGCTTTATTAGGATTGATCAAAAGAAGTCTTTTACATAGCAAAAATACCAGATTGAACATGTACATAGGCACTTTTGTTCTCTATCAACATAAATCTCTCTCTCTCCTAGCTTTCCAACGCATGTCTTGGTTACCAATTCTGCCTCTGGAGGACCAAGATATACTCAAATCAATAACTGCCTATGTAGCTTAGCATCTACTCACAAAACTCCAAAATCACTTTAATGCCTTTTACATGAGAAAAATGATGAATTTATAGCCTCTTAGGTTTATTTGAGGCTCTTATGGCTAAGATAGGCATGAATGGTTGTATTAAGGTTGAATGTGCTTGGTCTTATGACTAGCTAACACCTTAGGCAAGGATTACATGGTGGATCAATTAAAAATAGTGCAAACAACAACAAAAACCCAAAAATACACCTTAGGCTAAAATAAACCCACTGGCGGTTAGGTAACGATGTGCAGGCCTTAACTGCTCCATGTGAATAGGGCTACCACAACACAACATGCCACCTAGCTGTCATCACCGGCGGTTCCGGCTTGAACACCTGACGGACTACTATCTGCGGTTTCCTACTCACATGCTAACCAAAACTTCTCCACGGCTCCGATGGTTATGGTAGGTGGTTAATACTCCTCTTCAAACTCTAACCCCAATATTAAATTCAACTGCTCACATAAGCCCTTAACTTCTCATGGTTTCGACGTGGTCTAGTTGCTGCAGTTAGGGCTATGGGTTAGTTTTTACATTTGCATTGGATTTTTAATACATCCGAAAGTGGGTTTTATAATTAAGTTATGGTTTTACACCATAGTGTCAGGTCTAGGACTTTAGCATAGGTTTTAGTGCTAGATATTTAGATTAGGTATTTAGCATAGAATTTATCTTATGCCTTTGTCCTTAGCACCATACTACTAGGTTCTTTACAAACCTTTTTCATCACACCATAACTCATTTTTACTGAGAAGAATTTATGCACCATGATGACTGAAGAACACCAGTGAAGCTGACAAAGCTGAAGATGACCTGAACTCTCCGGATACATTGGAATAACAAGATCCTCCTGTATCATGAAGCTACAATGGTCACCTATTCAGTTAAGGATAACAAATTAGCAGAATATCTTCCCCTTAGGAAGACTACTAGATGTAACAGTGGACATTGAAGGGGTTCTCACTACTTTTGATTCTGAAGTAATAAAGATCATTGATGATACTAACCCCTATCCTAAATTTCTTGGACTTGATTGGAAATTTGACAATATGGCTATAATTAATATGAAGAAGACACAGATGATATTTGAAGGGAATAATATGAGAGTAATTGTTCCCTTGGATCCATGAAAAGGAGTAAGATATACAGAACGCGTTAGAGAAGAAGACTACATGGTTGATATAGATAATATCTAACAAATGACATCAAAGGAACGTGATTGGGTTAACCCTACTACTAAAGGAAAGTTGACTTGGGAGTGTGATAATTTTCTTGTACCTCAAACTCAAAAGAATAGTTGGAAACCTAGCAGAATAGGTTGCATGAAGTATCCACAAGGCACTGTGAAGGAATTACCAAATCAGTTATGACATATGAGGTATGTAATCTTCCTTCTTATGATGGCTTGGGTGATGTAAATACTTTTCTTGATGATTATGAAAAATAGGCTCCATAGAATCAAAGATTGTTAGCCTTGGATATAGCCCTAAAAGCTACTCTTGCTAGATGGTGGGGTGCACACAAAAATAATATGGAAGGCTGGCAGGAATGTTGATGATTGATGTGGATAGGGTTTGGATATATTGATATAGAAATAGAGATAAAATATGATGGTGAAAATAATATTAGGAAGCATATCCATCTATGCACTACAACATGGAAGGAGATTGCTCAGCAAGAATTGGTATATGGATTCATTCATACATTAGAGACCACCTCTAAGAGAAAGTACTTAGAAACAGAGCTTCGAAATGGTACAGTAAATTGGGTAGACATGGTTGATGACTTCATATTAACATTCAAATTTGAGGATGATTGTCCATACATAGATTTGGCTCTTCAGACAATTAAGAAGAATATATTTGAGAATGCAACCCCATTGACATGGAAACAACCTGATTGGGCTACGCAAATAGAAAATGCACTAGAATGTTATAACCTTACCGCAGAAGAAGAATAATATCCTCGCAACACTGACATCGAATAATCAGAAGGATATCGCGAAGTAAATGGACCTGAGTTAGAGATACAAGATATAACGAAGCCACTGAAGACAAAGAAGGTGAACATAGGATCAAAAAAGGAACCTAAGTTTTCAATAATAAGAGACTATTGGGATGAAGAAATAATCAGTAAAGTTATAGATTTACTTCATGAATACCAAGAACTGTTTCCCACTAAGTTTTCAAAGATGAATGGTATAATAGGAGATCTAGGAGACATGAAGATTCTCCTGAAGCCTGATGTGAAGCCAATCAAGAAAAGACCTTATAGGATGAACCTAAAGTATAAGGAGAAAGTAAAGATAGAGCTTGATAAGAGATAGCAACAAGAATTATTGAACCAGTAGAAGAATTAGAATGGGTGAGTCCTATGGTGGTACAAGAGAAGAAGACTCAAGGAGAAATTAGGATTTGTGTGGATCTGAGAAAGTTAAATGATGCATGTTTACATGATCCCTTCCCTACCCCTTTCATAGATGAAATGCTATATAGTGTAGGAGGTTGGGAAGCTTACTCATTTACAAATCAATTTTCTAGTTATCATCAGACTAGGGTTGCACCTAAGGATCATCATAAGACCACATTTTCTACAAAATGGGGCTCATATCAATATATAGTAATTCCTTTTGGATTAAAGAAGGCCCCTTCTATATTTTCCAGGGTAATGGTTGTAGCTTTTAAGGAATATATCCACAAATTTCTAGAGGTATATTTTGATGATTGGACAGTATTTGGGTTGCTAATAAAACATGTTGGAAGTTTAAGACTTATGCTCGACACATGTAGACAATATCAGATTTCCTTGAACTTAAAGAAGTGCATATTTTGTGTACCCTTCGGCATATTGTTGGGACATATTTTTTACAAGCAAGGACTAATGATGGACCCTATTAAGATTTCTATCATTCTGAATTTGCCTCCACCTAATATAGTAAGACAACTTTGCACTACATTGGGACATACTAGGTATTATAGGAAATTCATCAAGGGGTATGTGCAAATCACCACGCCTATGAGAAATTGCTAAAGAAGGATGTAAATTTTCAGTGGAATGAGGAATGTCAGAACTCGACATATTGAAAGAAAAAATGGTAATTGCGCCTATATTAGTGTTCCCTAATTGGAATAAGGAATTCCATGTCCATGTGGATGCCTCTTGTATAACTTTGGGAGTAGTATTGGCACGACTTGGTGTAGGAAAAGTTGATCACCCTATAGCTCTTGAAAGTAGAAAGTTATCTAAGGCAGAAAAGAACTACACCACTATAGAAAGGAAAGGATGGGCCATGGTGTATGGTTTGTAAACATTTACACACTATTTGATGGGATCACACTTTAAAATGTTTACATATCATTCTGCACTGAAGTATTTGGATAATAAGCCTTTCTTAGGAGGAAAGATTTGCAGATGGCCATTTTTATTTGAGGAATATGACATTGAAATTATTGTTAAACCAAGAAGATTAAATGTAGGACATGATAATCTATCAATATTGGAAACAGAGGAAGAACCAACCAGCATAGAGGATAATCTCCCTAAAAAGCAGTTATTTGCAATGATAGTTTCAAATGACCACTTTGCATATATCATTCAATTTTTTACCACAGGGATGGCTCCTTCAAAGTATACTATGTAGAAAAAGAAAGAATTAGTGGTTAAGATAGATGAATTTTCATTAATCGAAGGATAGTTATATAAGATGGGACTAGATGAAATATTGTGTTGATATGTTCCTGAAAATGAAAGACAAATGATTCTAGTAGAAGCTCATGGTGGCACAATTGGTGGACACTATGTAGGAAAAGCTTTTGTGCAGAAGATTTTGAGAGAAGGATTGTGATGGCCTACAATAAAAAAAGATGAAAAGGAATATTGTAGAGAAAGTGATATGTGTCAAAGAATAGGAAAAAATTTTAGAAGAGGTGAGATGCCATTGGTGCCACAAGTTACATTGCATACCTTTGATAAATGGGTTACTGATTTTGTTGGACCCATCAACCCACCTGGAAAGAGGATTGGTGCAAGGTACATAATTACAACAATTGATTATTTGACAAGATGGACTGAAGCACAACCAGTAAAGGACCACAGTGCAAAAACTGATGCGGAGTTTATTTTTGAGTATATATTGTCTATATTTGGATGTCCAAAGATTTTGATGAGTGACCAAGGTTCCCACTTCCTGAATAAAACTATTGAAGCATTGACTAAGGAATTCCAAGTTTATCATCAAAAGAGTACCCCTTATCACCCTCAGGCAAATGGAACAATGGAAGCATTTAAAAAGATATTGGAGAATGCACTGACTAAGCTATGCAATGTGAACAAAGATGGTTGGGACCTTAGAATTCTAGCAGTATTATGGGCTTATAGGACTACATGTAAAAAGTTGACAAGTCAGACACCATTCAAGCTAGTTTATGGGAAAGAAGTTGTGAGCCCATGGAATACATTGTGCCTACCTTTAGGATTGCAACTTTTACAAATATGGAAGACCCTAATATAATGGAGGAAAGAATGTCACAGTTGATTGCTTTGGAAGAAGGCAGATTTATAACAGGATTTCATCAACAGGTACAAAAAGCAAGAGAAAAGGCTCGATATGACAAACATATTAAGAATAATAAGTTCTAGGTATGAGACCTTGTTCTCCTCTATGGCAGTAATTTTATGAAATTTCCAAGAAAATTCAAGATACATTGGTTGGGCCCATACATTTTCAAGCATATTACTGATGCAGGCGCAGTTCAATTAGCAAAGTTAAATTGAGAAGTGATCCAAGGAAAAGTAAATGGAAGAATGTTGAAGTTGTACAGGTACAACCCTGTCCCTACAACCTCGCTCTAATGAAGGAAGGAGAAAAGCCTTAGTGCCACTTGTAGTTGAAAGTGGGAAGTGGACATAAACTACGCTGCAGAGAGCTTCGACATAGGGAGTTACATTGCTACAGTTTAGATTATGTCGAACTACATAGGAGATGTGATGTAAGAAGGGTTGTTCAGTACAATATTGAATGTGTCGCAATTCACCAGAAAAATATGACTGTTAAAAGGGAAGTTAACATTAAAACACACGGAAAGTTGCATTTACGAGGACAAATTGACAAGATCTAGGAATAGATATTTAATTAATGAACACAATCTAAACACAATATAGATAAAATTTGTGCTAATCATGGGATTAGATATTCATAATTGCTATAAAAGACCACATCCCGCCCAGATTTGGAACTTTGCTAAATTCAGAGTTCAAGTGTTGATAGTGCAAAGACGGTGCAGAAATTCTTGCTGTCGTATGTCATCTGAGTGTTCTTCATAAGAAATTATTTGTAATTTTTGTGAGAAGGGATTATCTAGAATCATGGAAGCTAGTACGCCCACAACACCATCAACTATATCACCATCATCATAAAAACAACATAGATATCCATGTAAGAAACCAAAGAAGGAAGAGAGAATAAAGAAGAAACAAGATAAGAAACTTGTTAAACCTCAACAAAAACCCGAGAAAGTCAAAGAAAATGAGGAAGAAGTGGAGCATGTAGAGAAAATGGAAACAAATGCATTTCCATCACCTTTCCCACCATATATTCCACCAAGAAAATTGAATGCTAAACTAGTAAAAGACTCGAAGGATGCGAAGTTTGGCACCTTCACATCCCTCTTGCCAAAGGAAGTACCATTTATGGGGGAATTACTTGGGAAAATACCACAGCTGAAGTTTGTAGACTACGAATTCAACAATAGGAAGAAATACCCATAGTTCACACCAGACCATTATTTGAAACAAGTAAACTATTAAGAAATTAGAGTGACAAGGTTAGAGCTGCAGCAATGGGAAAATGGATTGGTGTAGTCAGGATTGATGAACATGTTAAATGTGCTTCACTTAGGCAAAAGCTTGGGGAGCATGACTTGCGTGCGACTGTTCTCGTGCTAGTGCACAATGGATGCTTATGGATGGGAAATAAGATCCCTATAGATCTAATGCTGATATGGAGATTCATTAGACTTTCATGTCAAGGGTGGAACCCCGCGGAAGAATTCATTAGAAAATATCAAGACCATGCCATAGCTGAGAGTATGAAGAAAAAGTTCGGTCTAACAAAAGGAAAGAGGGAATATGATATAAACTCAATCAGCATCCAAGCAGTTCGCTTTGCAACACACATATTGGTTGGGAAGATCATGAGAAAATGTTCGTCTAATGAAGTGCCTACATCAGTGGTTTCACTAGTTTTGCAGTGTGCCAATGGGGTTTAATATATTTGGACCAAATACCTTTGCAAATAATTTATGGACAACTACTGCGAGGTCCAAGAGAAAGGTACAAAATTCCACTATGGATGGTTAATTTTCATAATTGCAATGTTGGCATGGAGAGAGTCAAAGGATTCGCAGTTCCCCCCTGGTAGCTTCAGATGTATGTGAAGCAGCGTAGTATGCCTCACTGTGGTATACCACCCAACATTCATGAGCAATGGAGAATAGGATGCTTTTCATGTTATACCATACGGATTTGCATATGTTGGTGAACCAGCACCCTCACCTGTCACTAAGGCTATATGAATAGTACAGTGCCATTGTGAAGTTCAAAGCTAATTTTCACAAAGTCTATATACAAGATCACAGAGATGAAAAGGACAAATGGAATCCCCTACAATATTTGGTAACAGAAGATGACCTCTTAGCACTTGTACAACAATGTTTAGCAAAATGGATGACTGCGTCAAAGGTAGAGGCAGAAGATAGTGTCACAGAGAAGGAAACCTCACAGCATGGTGAAGTGGGTGGAAAGGAAAAAGATAAGGATGAGAAGGAATCAAAGAAACAGGTGCAACATGAACAGGGATCCTCCTGAAGGAGATAAGAAGGATAAGGAAGCTAAAAAGACAAAGAAAGAACAATTTGTCGTAAAAAAGAGAAAGGAATAGGGCGAAGCTGCCACGTAGATAAAGAAGAAGCTAAAGGTAGATAAAACAAAGGATATCACACCAACGTCCTTACTGATGGGGACATGGAGAAGATTGGGGATAGGATTAAAGAGGCGATAACAGAGTCATGGAGTAAGTGGGGAAATTGCTACGACACACTTCTCACAGGTGTGTGGGAGCAAATTTAAGAACTTAAAATTTTAGCACAAACAGTTAGACAAACCACACAGATAGAGGAAATGATTGGAGAAGAAAGGCAAATAGAGCCTACACTTGTAGCAAGGTTAGCGCCAATACCAGTTGGAGAACTACAGTTTGACTTTGCAAGTACAACAGTAAGAAAAAGGGTGGAAGCATGTCAACATGAACATCATAGCAGTACCATTGTTAAAACTACACAAGCTGCACATGGAGATAATAGAAGAGTTGAAGTTGCGCGAACACTATACCTCGTAGCTGAATATTTAGGTAGAAAAAGAGTGGGCTTCGCTACAACAAAAGCTCAACTAGATCATCCCAGAGAGGGATCAAGCAGTTCAGCAGCAATAGAAGATCAAGGAGGTGGTTGAAGAAACATGTAAAGAGATTTTGGACCTTGATTTCCACAAAGAAGAATCAATGGAGGACAAGATCACGAAGCTCGACCTTGCAGTGAAAGGATACAAGTAGAATATTACAAATGTGCAATTTAAATATGAAATTCATATCAGTGAGTTGCAAATGAAGTTGCAGCTAACTACTTCACAGGAAGTAAGAGAGTAGAGGAATACTAACATAAAGACTACAATGGGCAGCATCTCCGGAGCAGTGGCAGATTGTGGAAAAATTTTAGATGAGAGCTTACAAATTTGGCCTTTGATGCAGGAAGATCCAAATGTACATAAAATGAAAGAAGAGATTCAGCAGAAGTAGTAGCAATGGGAAGAGATTCAGGCATCTACGAAGACTTTACCATTCTCACAGAAGCCTGCCAAAATCAATGAGGGAAAGGACCTCCAAAAGAAGATTGAGAAACTAAATAAGGAAGAACATGTTTTAGCAGAGAGGACTCAGCCATGGTAGATGAGGCTCTCCAACTATCACAAGAAGTAGATGAGAAGCTTCAAGAGCTTTGATAGAGGGAAACAGCGATGGTGCAGAAGGCTATAGGAAATGTGATGGAGGCACTACTGGAGGAAGCATGCAGTGAAGAAAAGTAGGTCATAGAGATCCTTTAGAAGTTCAATGAGGCCTACAATAACATCATAACAAAAATTAGAGGAAATCCAGTTCAGTGACTTGACATGAGTCACATGTGAGTGTCGGGGGCCTATTGGGCATAGCACAGCTGGGCCTAATTTTTTTTTAAAAATATGCATTTTGTGGAGCAGAGTGCACAGTGGAGCGCACAATAGATTGCGAAGTGGACTGCACAACAAAGTAGTTGTAATATACCACGCAATATAAGGGCTTCAAAGTGGGTTAGAGCCCCTCATTTTTAAAAAGCATGTAATGTTGTAAAAGGTGAATGGCTTTCGAGCCATTATATATTGTTTTAGGGTTCCCATGGTATATGGACCATGGTATTTTGATGATATATCCCTCGATGTAATAGTACATATAGGGATCAATAATCAATAAGAGAGAGATCACATCACATCTTGAATTGAATGGTTGTATTCTTGTGATCTTTGGTTTGGAAGATAAGACGAGGCTCTGCAACTAAGTGTGCGGAGACCTGAGTCTGTAGCTGAGTGCGCAGACAACATGTAGCTAGGTGTGTAGGCCAAGGCCTATTTGTTGTACAAATTTCTTATTATAAGCAATAGTTCTGGTGGACATAGCCCCACATTGGGGTGAAACACAGTAAAATTGGTGTCTTCATGTGTATATTTGCTTATTATTTGTTGTAGCGTAGTAGTTTATTACAGTTGTATTTTATTACATCACAGTGATGATTATGGGTTTATATGGTATGTTTATGTTATTAAATGAATGTGGTGAAGTGATTTATTTATATTAAGTGTAAGAAAGCATAATAATACCACATCTCCACATCCTTCAAGGCTACAGAAGGCAGGTTCTGCATCCTCCCATAGTCACTTTGGGTGAGACCGTGATCTTCTTGCAGGTCATTGCCGAAAGAGCCAGTGATTCAGATTTTTGTTGTTTCAGAGTATAGATCGAACCTGGGTCAGCCCAAATCATAACCAACAGTTAACAATGAAAATAAAGGAGAAGCAATTTTATTAAAATATTTTATAAATATCTGATAATATCTTGTAAGGAATTAGAAGTTTCTAACATTTTTTTCCTTTCAAGGAACAAGAACATTTTTTATGGTGCCTATTGGATTATGGTGTACTTGGATTCCTTCTAAGGAGAGGAAACACCCTAGAACAATTCCCTCATTCATTAGGAATATGAAATTTTTATGGATCAAGGAGAGGTTAAACTCCTCACACCTTTGCAAAACCTTGTTTTGGTTTAAGAGAGCCTCTTGGAAATCATCCCCATAGGGTGCAAAGTCATCCATGTAGATTTCTACTAAATCATGTGAAATATCGAAGAATATACTAACAACAAGCCTTTTGAAGGTGGCAAGGGTATTGCACAAGCCAAAATGGGAGGAATTTGTGAGAAAAATCCCCCCAAGGACATGTGAAGGTGGTCTTATCTTGGTCTTCAACATTGATGTAAATTTGGTTGTACCCATTGAACCCATCCAAAAAGGAAAAGAAATTCTTCCCTGCAAGCACATTGAGGACTTGGTCAATGAAGGGAAAGGGAAAATGATCCTTTCTTGTGGCCTTGTTAAGTTCTCTATAGTCAACATAGATTCTCCATTTTCCATTTTTGTTGGGTAAAATTGTTGGCATTATGATGTATGTGTTGTACTTGATGGCAACCCTCTCATAGAAGAACATCTCGCTTATACTCAACCAGATCAGTCTACAGAAGAAATAACAGGGTTGCAGGATAGAGGAATTGTGGTGCAGCAGTGTTATTTTTAGGTTCCGCAGGTGCACCGATCAAAAGGTGCGGACATTGGCAAGTTGTGCAGATGCGTGGTTCACAAAGTGCGGACATGTTCACAGGCGTTCCGAACAAAAGGTGCAAACCTAAAATGCACGAACTTTCATGCAGAGAAAAAAACGCATCTTAAGTTTGGTCCATGGTATTTAGCCCGACGTTTTTGATCCTATGGTTTTGGTCTGCCGTTTTGCATCTAAAATATTGAACCCAGGTTTAGGGTCCTTAGTATTGTTTCTCAATGGTATTGATCCATGGTTTGAGTAAGGCCTTTGCTATAAAAGGGAAAGGAGATCATTTGGCTGGACACAAGTGTGTTGAATATCTTAAGAATAGCAAGATCTGAATTTCTAATAATCAGTTGGGGAGTTATAGTTGAACTTGAATCAAGAAGAAACCAGAGCATTATAAGTCAGATCTGATGATGGGTCGAGATCTCTTTGGTGCATGAACGTATCTGTGAATTTGACAGTCTAGGGTATATTTGAGGACTGATAAACTGTCTATATCTAGAGGTGCGCAGGATCAGAGAAGGCGCAGGTGCGGAGGTGTGCAGTACCAGTGAAGGAGCAGGTGAGGAGGTGCGCAGATCAAAAGACGTCGTAGGAGCGGAGGTGTGCAGAGCACAGACCGTACGGGTGTGAAGCTGCGCAGGTCATAAACAGAGAAAGTGCAGACATCCACAGGTTACTACTGGTGAAGTTGCGGACTTTTCTTGAAGTATATTTTAGCTGATTTTGTCTATTTCTATAGTGTTCTGGGTATAGACTTGGTGTCTGGTTACTAGTACTGTTTGTCTGATTACAACATTCTGAGAAGTTATTGGTTAATTGGTTGATGCACATATACTTGATGATTACTTGATATTCATGGATCCAGTCTGAAAATTGATGAAACGTGGTCCCTGGAAGAAAAGAGAAGGTAGTAGCCTTCTGTAGGTCAGTACCTATGTACTAGTATCTTAGATAGTACAAGAGCTAAGGGGGTTGTAGCTCCCTTCCAGGAGAAGCTGGAAAATGAGAGAGGGTTGTAGCTCTCTACAGGTTGCAGCCTGCGTACTGGTAAAGGACTGCACCAATACAAAATCATTGTAAAAAGAAGTTTCTAATTGAAAGAAGATAAATACATATTGCAGCAGGTGGTTTTCACCCACATTAGGTTTCCACCTTACATCTTGTGTTCCTTGGTGTAACTGTCTATTTGTGTTCCTTCTCATTATTATATGGTTCTCACATATAGATTAATGACAAACATCTGAAGAATAATTTAAATTATAAATCTGGAAGGTATATGCAAGTTTCAATTATCAGATCTGCAAATGTTTGTATAGATTGAAAAGAATTTGATAATATTGATTCACCCCCCCCCCC
>APFE031599540.1:0-14798 GCA_000404065.3 Pinus taeda | reverse complement strand
TCTTCTATGTTTGGTTTTCCACCAGAGCCTTAAATTCTTTAAACCCATCAAAGACTTTACATTTCTTTTTGAGGAAATATATCCATGTATTCCTTGACAAGTCATCTATTAATGATACATAATACGTAGAATTACCTAGTGATGGAACCGACATAGGTCCAAACACATCACTGTGCACAAGCTCTAATATATGTTTTGCCCTTTTAGAACCAGAGGGGAATCTCACTCAATTTTGCTTCCCATATACACAATTTCACATAAATCAAAATCCAGAGAGAAATTAGACATACCTTCTACCGTACCATTACCATGAAGTATTCGAAGGCCCTTCTCTCCAATATGTCCAAGCCTTTGATGCCATAGCATGGTCTTTTCTTTGGAGACTACTAGATTTTCTACTCCACTTTTAGGAACCACAGAACTATTGCACCCATCAATAATAGTTCTACCATGAAGCTTGTACAAAGTTCCAATATAACTCACTGCATCAATACCAGTGCTCCCCTAACCATAATACATGTATCTTTCTCGAACATTATTTTTACACCTACATCATCCAACTTGATTACACAAATCAAATTTCTGGCCAATGCAAGAATATGCAGAACACCCGAAAGTGTTCTAATCCTTCCAACTTGCAACTTCAACTTGACTTTTTGGTGACCAAGGATTCTAGACTTCTTGTCATCCCCTAAAAAGACATCACCACCATCATATTTCTCATACTCGCAGAACCACTCTCTATGGGGAATGAAGTGAAAGGATGCACTCGAGTCAATCAACCATGCCTCATGATCTACATGTGTACTTGAAGAAGAAGCCAATTACATATCCCACCTTCATCTGAGGTGGTTTTCACCTCTGTAGAAGGTGCATCATCAAATCCCTTTCCTTTCTCAAGAGATTTACATTTACATTCCCTTTTGATGTGCCCTTCCTTTTCGCATTTCCAGCACACCTTTATAGGTTTTCCTGGAGATTTAGATCTACCTCTAGATTTAGATCTCCCACTCAAGCACTTTTTTTTCTTTTTCTGTTATGAGACTGTCCTCATATAGACAAAGCATCACCATTATCGCCCTCCACATTTTTTTGTCTCATCTCCTCCAACAGCAAGGATGAGATTATTTCATCAAACTGCAAGGAAGTTACATTTCTAACTATTGCAACAACCAGTCTATCCCATGAATCTTGTAGGGAGCACAACAAACTTATGCACTTAACTTCATCTAAAATTTTAATATAAATAGATAATAACTGGCTTACCACAGTATTAAAGGCGTTCAAATGCTCTATCACCGAGTCTCCATCTTTCATCCTCGGGTTACACAATGTTTTCCATAGGAACAATTTATTCACCAAAGACTTAGACTGGTACAAAGTCCCTAACTTGTCCCACAAATCCTTCGTTGAAGCTTTCCCTGATACATTCAACAATATTGTATCTGAGACACACAATTGTATTATTTTCTTTTCTTTCCAATCCAACTTCACCCAGTTTTCAGCTAACATTGTTGTTGGTTTATTACCTGTATCTACCATGATCCACTGATCTTTATCCACCAGTAAATCCTCCATCTTGAGTTTACACAACTCAAAACTCTGACCATTAAATTTTTCGATCTATATCTTTCCACTGCTCACCATATTCTTTCACTATAAGAATCAATCCTGTAGATCTCCCACTAAATTGGTTCTACCACAAGCCTAAGAAAAACCCCTCAGTAGCAAAGGCGTCCCCTTGAAGCCAAAATAGTTTTGATACCAAATGTAGGTTTTAACCCCGTACAGAAAGAATATTCATGCAAATAATATAACACACACCCAACACGGTTCATATAAACTTAAGAGGGGCCAACACTCTATGTGTAGCAAGAACTATATCTTTCTCTTTCCTTTTGTTTGTAGGTGGAAGTATCAAAATGAAAGCTAGATGTATGGAGATTGAGTTAACTAATATATGCCATAAGAAAAATACAATTGCAAAAAATGACTTGTTTAAAGGAAAATGGCATGCAAACTTAAGCTACTTGAAATGGAAGAAATAACACTTGCACATTTATATTCTATCTATAATTAATGGAAAGCACACTTGCACACTTATATGCTATCTGCAAGGAAAGGAAAATCACATGCTGAAATGAGAGATTATGAATTGGAAATGCTAATTTGCAGGGAAAAGAAGTTTTTTGAAGAAAATTAGCAAAAGCATCTACAAGGTATCTATACCTAGCATTATCAAGATTACAACAATGTTGTAATATACTAAATAAGTCAAGTAATTAATTTATTTCAAATTCGAGTGAGAATGAAGGGTGTGTTACATACTGTTATAGGAGTCCATGTTTTGCTACAGGAGAAAGTCTAGTGAGCATGTAACTAATAAAAATTTGAGTTTGAGAATTAAGGAATATATGGAAATGTTATACAATTATAAAATAAACCTTTTCAAATCTTCAAGACAACATGTTGCAAGTTTATTCTAACAAAACTAGGTTCTTTGTGTTTCATGTAGCTATAAAACTAGTTACACAAAAAAAGAAAATAGTGAACAGTGAACAATAGTAAATGTGTGGTAGAAAAAGTAAAGAAGTAAATGAATATTGGATATGAAATTAACTAATGTTATTATTACAACCAAATGCTCAAATAACCTATAAGAAAGAGTTTTTCATAAAAAACTTATAATTAACCATGCATGAGTGTTATGAAAAGGTAACTTTAAAAAATGATACAAAAACCAATAAAAGCATAAAAATTATATAAATTAATATAAGAGGGACCTAGAGATCTTAGCGTGGGCCCAACCCAAGGGTTCTCATATTCCCTTAGGGGAAAGCCAAACTAGAAGTTGAAATATAACACCACTTCCATTAACTAGGCTCTCAAAGCCTTATTCAAGGTCATGTGGGTATTGCTATTAGGTTTTCCACATTAGATGGCTCTCAAGGCACTACTTGTTATCTAAGGATATGAACCAATGTGTTAAGGAATAGAATATTCTTGTATGGTTCATGGACCATTCATAAGGATTGAATCCACCACACAAGAATTGTAGATGGAATCCTTAGCCTACAAGTATAATATAATTGCCATTAATGTGTTATGTCTGTAGGGATTAGTATTAGGGCCTTAATAATTCTCCAAAGGGAACCACTCACATCTTAGGGATAACCACACAATGTTTTCTCAATATATAAATAAATATAATAATTTAGGATTAAAATATGACAAATAAAAGGCCTTTACAATTAGAAACTAAAGTCTTAATTAATTAATATATTTATGTACAATGTTGGCATTATGAATTAGGTGTTGTCCTTGATGGCAACCTACCTGATGAGTTGTCCTTGATGACAACCTATTTGATGAATGGAATCCTACTTGATAAGTTGTCTCTTGATGAAAATCTACTTATTAAAAGTATAAATAGGATGTGTTTATAGACGTGACAGAATGCATGGCAATTCAGAGGAATGATAAAGTTGGAAGTTCAAGAACTATACGTGGGTTACTAAATTCTAAGTCACGTATACATGTGATTTTGGTGAAGCAAAGTAGCGTATGGCTCTTACACCATGATATTATAAATACCAAGGGTATTTACCATGGTATTGGCCCATAGTAATGAGCGCAACAATAGATATTGATCACATCAATGATTACTATCGGCACTAATGTAGTTTTGACCTGTGGTATTGGAGAAGAGCTAAACTATATAAAGTGGTGAAGATCAAAGTGTGGAAGGTGTGAAAGTGATGGAAATCTTATGAATAATTAGATCTATGCAAATATGCATGTTATGGGTTTTTTTATGCTTTGCTTGATCTAAACTAAGTATGCACCTGAGAGTTTGATGATGGATAAGATCCAATAGATCTGAAATACTTATGCACTGATGAATACAATGATGGATCGGGATTATGAGACCTGAAATGAATTTTCATTGGATGATGTGCTCATGGACTGACTAGATCTAAGTACTAAAGCATGTTTTTATCTCTAAATATTATGATCTGGGTCTTTCTGAAGTTCTGAAGAGCTATGCAATTTTAGGTCAAAATCTGTAGATCTATACGTTGGTTGGTCTTGGGAAAAGTGCATATACATGCAGGTTCACTTCTTCAAAGTCGTGTATATAAGGTAAGGGTTTCTCCTCATAAATGACTGATCAACCTGATCAGTGTTGTTGCTTTTGTGTTGTCTATCAATGATTTCCTCATGACTGATCTCAATTGAGTGATAATGTATGAAGTATAACTAATTGAATGATGAAGTTGAATTTGGTTATTGATTTCTTGAAGAATGTTAAGATTATTTGTTGAGTGTGATTGAAGATCATAAATAGTTCTGTGATTGGTTCAAAGTGTTGTAGTAGATTTGAGTATGATCCAGTGTTCTTTATCAGAATTGCAGTGGTCAAGTTTTCAGTTTTCAGTATATTAAGATCTGTATGTGGGTTTCTCTACAAAAAAGTGCATATTCACGCGGTTTTCCTTAAGTGAAGTAGCATATACAATTTGGCATTTGAATGATCAGGGTTGCAGTTAATTCTATGTGTTGATGCAATATTATGGGTTTAGTTCTGTGTATTGGTTACAATGATCTGACTGTTCTATATGATTGGTTGAGTTTTTATTAAGTCTTGGTTGATTGGGTTTTCAGTGATTGGTTGATTTAATTGTGTCAGAGATTGATGATTGTATTACAATGATGAGTTACAGTTTGTTTGTTGATATTAAGTGTTCATATTGGATCTAGTGTGAAAATTTATGAAACATGGTCCATGGATGTTGTTGAGGGTTGCATCCTTTAGTGAGGAAGTCAAAGCTTCCTGCCAGTAGTAGTTGGTGATCAGATCAGGGGGTTGGAGCTCCCTTCCAGTAGTAGATGGAGAACATGTGAAGGTTGTAGCCTTCTGCAAGTGGGTGCTTGGGTACTAGTACGAGTCTACACCAATACAAGATTGTAAAAATATTTTTCTTTATATTAAAAAGAAGACAGAAATGACAACAACAGGTGCTTTTTTTCTCGCATTGGATTTCCGCCTTAAATCCTGGTGTTCAAGTGTGTTGCTTATGTGTTTATTTTGTTCTTACAGCACATGGTTACGGTATATCTAATGTTTAATAAAGTATTGATGCACTGGTTGAATACAAACATATGATGAATTAACTGAAACATAAGTTTACTGGATGTACGCTAGTTGTCTTAAGAAGAGTCACATAGACACACGGGTTCCTTTCAGTAAAGTCGCATATAGAAATCATAATATGAAGTAAAAATTTATTGATTTGAAAATGTTGATTCACCCCCCTCCCCCTCTCTTAGTATTTTTCCCAACAATTGGTATCAGAGGAGGTCCTTTGGCAAAAGCTTGATTGCTTGAAGGAGATCCGTCGAGACAATGGGAAAAAAGAAAAATAAAAAATCACCTCAAAAGAAGAAGACATCTCAAAGACACGGTGATAGTATTAGAGACAACTGGCTATTAGGTGGAAGCACATATTCAGATTCAGAATCACCTCACAATGAAGATGAACAAGCAAAATAATTATCAAGTATTGATTTTTGGTCCTCTGGTGATACCTTTCTTTGTTCATGAAATATTCAAGATAATGAATGTGACAATGAAACAACTGAATTTTCTCTTGTGGGTGAAAATGAAAGAAATCTAATGACCATAGAAGTAGAAGTTAAAATGCTCATAGATAAAATTATAGATCAATAAGATCTATTTAATAAAATGGAATGTACCTACAAAGAAGAGGTTGTTAGGTTAAAAACTTAGTTGGAGGAAGAAAACAAAAAAGGAAGCAATACAAGGAGAAGGAAGATCAATGTCAAAGGTTGCAGGATGAAGTAACATCATTGAGAAATCGAGTGAATGAAAAGGATACAACAACCAAGGAACTTAAAGAAAGAACCAATTAATGTGAAGGTCTTGAAGCTGAAGTCGTCTCTCTAAAATGAGATATTGAAAAATCAAATAAGTAGAATGAAGAACTACTTCAAGCATTTGAAGAACAAGAAAATGAGATTCTCAAATTAAAACAACAAGTGGAGGAAGGAAGAAAGGTTGAAGAAATCATGAAGAAGCAACATCTAGAAAAGGAAAATCAATATCAGGTTGAGGTAAATATCCTAAAAGGTAAATTAGAAGAAAAGGATAAACTTTTGAAATTTCAAGATATTACTAAGATTTTGGATAATATTGTTAGTAGTCAATGGTATCCTGCCATAAAATTTGGTCTTTGTTTTCATGAAATAGTTAAAGGTGAATCTAGCTCACAAGATGAGGCAAAGAATTCTAATACAAAATCTGAAATTCCCAACAAGAAGATAAGAAGTCAACCCCATCAACAACCAAGGAAAGAAAGTCTTCAAAGGAAATCATTTAATCCTAACAATATAAGTGTTAATCATTTTTTTCCACTAATCAATAATGTTGAATGTTCTATATGTCATACTTTTCGACATGTTGAAGCTAGTTCGAGAAGTATAATGTTTCAAGCTAATAACCGTCTCACAAAAAGATCATCAGCTTCCAGGTACTTTAAGGTATATTGTTTTTCTTGCAATATGTTTGGTCATAAATCCATTGAATGCTATAAACGGAATATGAAATATATAAGATGTTATGCTTGTAACAATTTTGGGCATGTAGCAAAAGAATGCAAGAACAAGTCTATGGATTGTCGTAGACAATATGGTAAGAAACAAAATAAGAACATTGATATCAGAAAATCTGAAAAACATGGATCCACCAATAAGCAAGAAAAGGAAGATTAGATAATGTGTGGTATTTCTCTCTTCTCATTTGAAGACGAAGATGAATGGTACATAGATAGTGGTTGTTCTCATAAAATGACTGGAAACAAGAGTAAAATGGAGTTTCTCATGAAGAACCATCATGGTAATGATATTCTTGGAACTAATGTTTGAGCAAAAGTTCTAGGACTAGGTATAGTCAGAATAGACTCAGGGGGAGTTGAAAGTGTGAAATTTCAGTATGCCACTTTTCATGTGTGGATCTTATGAAGACAATTCACGTGTATACACAAGTTCTAAACAACATAGTCATGTATACTTTGGTTTGATTAAGAAACACTGGGACAGACTTGGGAAAAGGGTTTGATATGGTTCAGTCAGTTATCGATTTTTTTTTTCTTTCTGTTTTGAGGGTTGATGGTTACAGTGTGTTGATGCTATATAGAAGTACTTTTGGCCCTCATAAGTTGTTGATGTCTTCATGTATAACTGGTTGATGATGATGCCTTGATGATTCTTACTTATATATGAAATGATCAGATATGACTGTGAACAGTTGGCACAGGTTCAGGGAGAGCATTTGCTATGCTTCAAATAATCCATTGTTGGCATTATGTTTTCTTTAGAAGTCCTTGGTACGTAGTGATGCTTATCAATGGTGATGATGTTTATGTTGCTGAAGTGTTTAAATGATGCATCATGCTATGCTACGGTCATGGGTTGTTTGTGATGAAATCACAGATGATACTTATATATTTCTTGAGCCACATAGTTGTTTTGATGATATTGATCATATTTATGGATGATTCTTTTGATTATGCATATAGTACATATGTTATGTTTCTTACATGTTGATCTTCATAAGTTCAAGGAGAGAAACAAAGGTTGAGTACATAACTTCATTATTTGATGATGATAAGTGGCACTCATTACTTTAATGTTGTTGTCATCATACCTTCAAATATGCATAAATTTCATATGGTGCAGTTATGGATGAGGATTCCTATAGTTTTTGGCTCTCACATGGTTGAGAATTGTTGCTTTTAATGGTATCAAGAAAGTTTGACAAATGATTGTGAGCTCATGGTTTCCTTTTCTCATTGATGAAAAGCTAGATATATATTACTATCTCTATGACGGATTCATTACAGATAAGGTTCACATGGATTATTACTTAAGTTTCATATTGGTAAATGATGTTGGTATAAATTATCTTCTTATATGAAGAAAATTGGCTAAGAGAATGATGTTATTGCAGGTTTCATGAAGACATGGCTATTTGGAGACGTGGATTACCCAGTCACATAATGATGATGATATGGAATGATGAATACTTCTTCCTATATTACTTTATGCTGATAGGATTTGTTCTTACATATGTTGTTTATAATGGTTGATGCTTATCAGATGTGGGATGTTAGAAAACTCCCTAGTGATGAAACATGTTTGATATATTGAGGAATGTTGTGGAAAGAACATGAAATTCTTGCTATGATGATTTGATGATGATGTTGTGGTCATGGATGATGACTATGGTGCTTTCACATGTATATATGATGTGAATGGTTTTGTGAAGGTATAGGCATTACTACTGGGCGATATGGCATATGCTTAGTTGATTCTTGAAAGGCTATGCTTTTTATGAACATAGATTAAGGCTTTTCCTACTGAGGAAAAAGAGCAAGTTGATCTTGATAAGGTCAAATTGATAGTAGATATATATGAAAATTTATATGCAACATACTTAGTCACAGATTGATGTTATTAAATCTACATTGTCTTATCTTGCGAATTGATGATAGACAGATACAAGTTGTTGTTCTTGGTGTTGCTAACAGATGTTTATGGTGTAGATCATATATGGTGTATGATAGTCACTGATAATTATCATGGTCTTGTTTAGTTCTTTGATCCTTGTTATAAACATCAATTAATGTAAAGGTCATATAAAGACCTATCATGTACTCATTAAAAAATTCAACCATGTATGGACTATTGTAGTGAAGTCCTTTTTTGACATATGATGAATTTTGAAACTCCACTGTGTTTGGGAAGTTGATGTAATAATGATGTCAAATGTGCAAACCCACTGTGATTAGGTGATTGATATAATTTTTTGGTGATATGACAATTTCTATGAGTCATAGAGTCATGTACTTCATTGTACATATGTCAGAGATTTCAGCATGTGCTCAGGGGGAGCATGATCAAAGCATTAGAGAACTTTTGAGGTCTAAAATACGCCTCCTAAGGAAAATGTACAACCAAAACAAACTTTATAAGATCTAATAAGATTCAAGATGATGATGTCAACCATGGGGGACGATTCACCATTTTTGGGATAAAAAAGTAAAAGGATTAAAAAATAATAAAACTAATTTTTCAATTTGTATTTTCAACTTATCTCCCTATCATTTTACTCAAATTTCGAGTAGGATTACTCGTTGGATGTAAAATTTAATTCTTCATCTAAGGAGTACCCATGTTGCCTACTTTTGATGGACCCTGCTATGTAAAAAATCAGAAATACATGAAAAAACATGATTGCAATCACATTTTTCATGTATTTCTCATTTTTAGTGTAGCATGGTCCATCAAAAGTATGCAACATGGGTACTTCTTGGATGATGAATCAAATTTTACATCAAATGAGTGTTTCCGCTCTAAATTTGAGTAAACCGATAGGGAGATAAGTTGAAAATGCGAGTTGAAAAAGTAGTTTTCTCTTTTTTCCCTCTAAAATTTGATGATGTAATCTAATATTATTTTATTATTTCCACTATTATTTTATAATTTCCTTAAGAGGCCCATTTTAGACCTCAAAATTACCCTAATGGAATTCAGCATGTGCTGAGGGGGAGCATGATCAGAGAATTCAACATGTGCTCAAGGGAAGCATGGTCAATATTCATATTCAGCGGTTCACATATGGAAATTGTCATTCAACATTGGTCAGTAATTTTCCCTTGATGTCAAAGGGGGAGAATAGCTTGGTTTTTGAGAATAGTTTGATGTTTTGAAAAGATTTGTGCTTGGCTTGATGTATTTACAGGTTGTGGTGACCAAACACCAAAGTGGTTTTCATCAAGTCCAGAGGGGGAGACTGTTGGCATTATGAATTAAGTGTTGTCCTTGATGACAACCTACCTGATGAGTTGTCCTTGATGACAACCTATTTGATGAATGGAATCCTACTTGATAAGATGTCTCTTGATGAAAATATACTTGTTGAAGGTATAAAAAATATTTGTTTACAGATGTTACAGAATGTATGGAAGTTCAGAGGAATGATAAACTTGGAAGTTCAAGAACTATACATGGGTTCGTCAATGCCAAGTCGCATATACAGGCAAGTTTGGTGAAGAAAAGTAGCATATCGTTTTTTCACCATGGTATTCTAAATACCATGGGCCTTTACCATGGTATTGGCCCATAGTAATGAGCGTGACAATGGATATTGATCATGTCAAAGATTACCACCAACACTAGTGTAGTTTTGACCTGTGGTATTGGAGAAGGGCTAAACTATATAAAGTGGTGAAGATCAAAGTGTGGAAGGTGTGCAAGTGATGGAAATCATATGAATAGTAATATCTAAAGTAAATATGCATGTTATGGGTTTTTTATGCTTTGCTTGATCTAAACTAAGTATTCACCTGAGAGTTTGATGATGGATAAGATCCAATAGATCTGAAATAATTATGCACCAATGAATACAATGATGGATCAGGATCATGAGACCTGAAATGAATTTTCATTGTACAATCTACTCATGGATTGACTAGATCCAAGTACTGACACATGTTTTTATCTCTAAATATTATGATCTTGGTCTTTCTGAAGTTTTGAGGAGATGCACAATTTTAGCTCAAAATTTACATGCACATTCACTTCTTCAAAGTTGCGTTTATAAAGTAAGGGTTTCTACTCATAAATGATTGATCAACTTGATTAGTGCTACTACTTCTCTATTGTTTGTCAATGATGTACTCATAACTAATCTTACTTGAGTGATAATGTCTGAAGTAGAACTAATTGAATGATGAAGTTGAACTTGGTGATTGATTGCTTGAAGAATGTTAAGATTACTTGTTGAGTATGATTGAAGATCAGAGATAGTTATGTTATTGGTTCAGAGTGTTTTAGTAGATCTGATTATGATTCAATGTTCTTTATCAAAATTGCAGTGGTAAAGTTTTCAGTTTTCAGTATATTAAGATCCTTACATGGGTTTCTCTACAGAAAAGCTCGTATGCACACGGTTTGCCTCAAGTGAAGTAGCGTATACATTTTGGAATTTGAATGATCAGGGCTCGTAGTGCAGTTGATTCTATTTTTTGATGCAATATTATGGGTTTAGTTCTATGTACTGGTTACAATGATTTGACTATTCTAGTTGATTCGTTGAGTTTTGATTAAGTGTCAGTTGATTGGGTTTTCAATGATTAGTTGATTCAGTTGTTTCAGAGATTGATGATTGTATTATAGTGATGAGTAACAGTTTATTTGTTGAGCTTAAGTGTTGATATTGGATCCAGTATGAAAATTTATGAAACGTGGTCCATGGATGTTTTTGAGGGTTGGAGCCCTCAGTGAGGAAGTTGAAGCTTCCTACCAATAGTAGCTAGTGATCAGATCAGGGGGTTGGAGCTCCCTTCCAGTAGGAGCTAGAGAACGAGTAAAGGTTATAGCCTTCTTCAGGTGGGTGCATGCATGCTGGTATGCGTCTACACTAGTACAAGATTGTAAAAATATTTTTCTTTATATTAAAAAGAAGACAAAAATGACAGCAGCAGGTGGTTTTTTTCGCGCACTCGGTTTCCACCTTAAATCCTAGTGTTCATGTGTGTTTCTTATGTGTGATGGTTTAATTTGTTCTTACAACACATGATTAATGTATATCTAATTTTTAATAAAGTACTGACGCACTGGTTGAAGACAAACATATGATGAATTAACTTAAACATAAGTTTACTGGATGTATGCTAGTTGTCTTAAGAATAGTGGCATACACATGCATGTTCCTTTTAGTAAAATCGCGTATAGAAATTAGAATATGAAGTAAAAAGTTATTGATTTAAAAACACTGATTCACCCCCCCCCCCCCCCCCCCCCCAAGTATTTTTCCCAACATACAATGCAAGGAGATTCAAGTTGAATATTCCAACAAATAGCCCATTCATAATTCCAAGTGGATTAGATGTTATTAACATTGTTATCATGTAGAATGGTATTGTGAAATTTATTAGTGGTACATTTGACCATAAGCCCCAAAAAATATATTTGTATCCCCTAATGGTTTTCCTTAGACCATGGTCAAGTATCGAATACTAGCCCTACTATATCAAACCTCTTAATATATTATACTTGTAACCGTAAAGGTTCCATTTAGATGGATTGTGTGGTGGTTTTAAAAACTATGTATTTCTCTTGAAGCATAAAAGCATATTTTATTACCTTGGATATTGGTTCTTAACCTTAAACCATGGATTATATAAGAAGAACCATTGGGAAACCTTGTAATGGCTATTTGACCATGGTCAAGGCCCTAATAATTATCCTCAAGGAAAAAATATCATAATGGTGTATCTTTCCCACTTCATGGTTAGAGATACCCTCTAAATTGCATGTGTCACGTTGCTCAAGACCCCATTTTATCTCATCAGTCCTAAAAGCTTCATTTAGGTCATATGGCCCTTTACTTCCTCACTTGATCATAGTTAAGATCCTAATATCCACTCCTAGTAAGTAAAACCACCTAGAGTCACCCATGTCCCACTCAAAGCTCAAAGATCCATTTTATAGGGCCTATCTAGTGCTTGGAGGCCATGTTAATATACCAAAAAATTAAAATATTATATAGGACTTAATTACCTTTGTTTCATCCTCTTACCATGGTTAAGGTGCCGAGAAACATCTTTTGTGCACAAAACCTTGTAATGACACCCATATCCTAGCTAAATTCCTAACATCTCCTTTAAGGAACCTCTATAATTTAACGACTTGTTTATTACTTGTGGGACTTAAAGCTTCATTTAGATCCTACAACCTTTTTTTCTCCTAAGACCATAGTTAAGGTCTTGAGACCCATCCTTAATATGCAAAATATCTTAATGATTTCCATATTCAACCAAGAGGAAATTAATCTAGGTTTTTGTGGTGGTTTAATGCTTAGTTTAGGGAATAGCATTTCAAATGCTTAATTTTGGGCCAAAAGTCCAAGAAACATCTCTTGTGAAGAAAACCTCCTAATGGTATCCATATCCCAATCAAAGAAAAAGGTATTTTGTCAAGGGGTTTACATTGGTTTAAGGAATATTTTATGTCCCATAAGACCTATAATATTTGTTTAGGTATTAAGGACCATATTTTCATCCCCAAATGATGGCTTAAACCTTGATATCCATCCTTACTATATAAAAATATCTAATGACACTATTATCCCACTCATATGTAAAACATCCAATTTAGAGTGTTTGTATTATAGCTTAAGGCCTTGATCATTACCCATTAGTCCAAGAATATTCATTTAGTGTTAATTGAAGAGATGTCTTTCCCAACCATGGTTAAGTCCTTGATACCTATTGCTAATGCACAAAACACTGTAATGAAAGCTATATCTCACTTAAAAGATAATATCTCCAAAAGAGGACATGTCATGTGGATCATGGCATTGTTTATGGGTCTTTATCCCTGAATGATTCATATATGGAGAAAGGGCCTGATTCTCCTTTATTAACTACAGATAATTCCTTAAGTCCCATCCTTAACATGTAGAACTTGATAATGGTACCTATATTCCACATGGAGGCCAAAGATAATTTCCAAAGGGAATATGTTGTGTTTTGAGGTTATGTTGATGGGTAATGAACCATATAGTTCCAGTTATGTTGAAAGGCCCTTAGTTTCCTCCCTTGACTATGATAAAGGCCTCCGAGTCATCACCATTGCATATAAAATCCTATTCACATCCATATTCTATGTGTGTACCAAATGGTCTATGTTGCGATTCAAGGCATTGATCATGGTGCAATAGCTCAAAAATATTAATTAATGGCATCATTCCATCAATTGTTTCCTCAACCATGGTTCAATACCCATACTTAATGCACAAAACCTCATATTGGCACCATATCTTACTCTAAGTACAATTATCTACTATATAGGGCATGTTTTATAGTCTATAGTCTTATTCATGGCCCTTGGTCTCTAAAAGATTCATTTATGGCCTAGGAATATTATTCCATCTTTCTGAAACCAACACCCATTGACAAGGAACTTATACCTATCCCTATCATCTAGGACATTATAGGAGCAATTATATTCCACTTAGAAGATAAGTGCCTCCTCCAAAGGGTCCATATGGTATTTTAAATCCTTCTTCATGGTAGGTGAGCATTATAAGTTTCATTTACAACCTAATTCCTATATTTTTCTCCCTTTACAATGTTTAAGACTGTGAAATTGATCCCTCATGTGAAAAACCTTTTACGAGAACCCATATTATAATTATAGGTGAAATATCCCTATTAGAGGTATTAGGTGATCATTTGATGTATTGATCGGGACTCATACATTCATTTTCTATTTTTTTAAAGAAGCAATTATTTCTAGATACGCATAAAAATATCATATAACACAATCATGTAAATCTCTTTAAGGCCCTTCTAATGAGTTAAAGAAATCTAAAAATGAATGTCAAGTTAGAAGGTTAGGACAAAATTTTAGATCAATGTAGATAGATCGATTAAAATAATTCCCATGCATTTTAGAATGCACATGTGCTATCAACATATGCATGTTTCAAAAGCACATGTGTATTTGATGATGCCTACACACTATTTGAATTTCTTTTTTTTTGGGTGGAAACATATTTACTCAATCATATGTTTTCTAATTTAATATGTCCATTATCCACATTATTTTTAAATAGGTTACACAAATTTATTAGTGATGAAGCTACACACACATATATTCAAATATTTAGATTCGACATACATACACATATTTAATATATTTTTGTTTTT
>APFE031599533.1:0-14528 GCA_000404065.3 Pinus taeda | reverse complement strand
ACTCTCACTACATATAAAAGTTGATTCTATCTAACCCAAAATTAAAACCTAAAAAAATATTTAATTTTAAGGCATTATAAAATTTATACCTTAACTTTTTTTCTCAACTTCAAAGACATAATCGATTAAGAACCTCGAGAAGGCAAAGTCCCCACCTATAGTTTTAAACATAAAAACTAATTTAACCAATAAAATAGCGAAAACAACAAAATTTAAAATAAACAAGAGGGGATGTGGAGTAACAAGGCCCTCCCAAGGGAATGTCAATGTTGCTCGAGTGAATGAAGCGATCCCAAAGTAAGCACTTAATTCTATTTTTAATGCTCTATAAGTTTATTTTTTTCGCCCTTTTTCATCTTGGTGTTTTATTTGTGTAAATTAGGAAGTTTGATTTGTACATTCGATTTCTATGTTTTTGTTGTGTTAGTGTCGGGGTGGAGGTCGGGGTGGGGTCGGCTCTTTCATTGATTCTTATGCTCGATGTTTTATTCATGAATCATGAGCACTAGTTTCTCCTCATTGACCTCAACGATGGAGAGACCCCGAGGCATATCAATGGATCATAATTACTTTATAATTGTTAGCATATCTTCATTATAGTTAGATGTTGGAAGACACTTCTTCTTTTATGTTTTGAAGGTAGGTATGGGGACTAGTATACCTTCATAATCTCAGACTTTCACAATCAACACTATCTTTATTTCTTTACATTGAATTGAGCATTGATTGTAGGTTGCCTAGGTCCTAGAAGAAGACGTTGGGATTTTCTAATCACACGTTGATTAAAATGTTGATGTATGGATTTTGAAGAGATCGTTGTGGTATGATATTGTTTGCTTGTTGATAAGTGTTTAATTGGATATCATGGTAACCCTAGGGTTGCACTCTTATATGTGTGCATAAATCTTAATGAAACCCAACTGATTTGGGGGCCGGAATGGAGTTTCTTACAATCCAAGCTACCTCTACTTTTTAGTTTCATTAATAAGTGAACATTTTTACAAATTTTTGATATCAAACTTTACGCAACCTGAAACCCCCTCCTTGTCTTTGTTTCAATTGTCAAATTGATCACTTCCACGATAAATCTTGAGGCTTCTTCTTGCCTGTATATAGAACGTGATAACAATTATCACTATGGAAGTCATAAAAGGGTTTAAGTAGGCCGAGTTCTTCTACTGGTGGAATGAGCAACTAGTTTCTTCTATACTACATTTATGTCGATACCATCCTATCTCTCATTGACTTTATGTACATGAATATTGCATGTAGTTGGTTTAGTTTTAGGCTGAGCTCGTCATTGATTTATTCAACTAATTTGGGGTTGAGTTCAACGTCGATTTCACCAAGTCTAAGGTTTATTTTTTAAGCTAATTTGGGCAAAATTAAAGGGTTGTTTGAAGATTTAACTGAGGTTAGGATTTGTCTTTCTAATGGTTTTTAGAAAGTTATAGGTTAGCTTTTAACTTCTAAAATCCTCTTTTGGCTTAATGTTCTTGCTTCACAAGAATGGGTATATTTTGTAATAGAAAGTTGTTGTAGCTAGATTGATCAACATAATAATGAAAATATATGATAATTTTCCAAAAAAAACTTCTTGGAAATTGTCTAAAATTTAAAATTTACTATCTAATGGAACAAAACAATTATTTGCAGAGGATTTTGGATAACTACTACTAGCATAGATTCTAAAAAATATCCTCGCATGATGGGAATCTCTTAGTATTCTCATAATCCATACTAATAACATGACATGACACCTGGAAAACACCTTATTTGTATATTTGAATTACATGACAAGCAACGTTGATTTCATAGTATATGGAACACAAAAGGAAGTGTTAGTGGTATGCATTTACAAGGCTTTGTGAATTTGGCAAGATCCATAACCTTACCATAATGAAAGTAGTGCAATATTGGTGGGATACAAAGAATAGTTGTGGAACTTGAAGATATGTTACACATCCTTGAAACTTGAAACCCAACCTGTTGAAGTAGAATAGCTACAGGTGGTCCAACTGTCTAATTCAAAATGATTCCTCTATTCTCGACATTAGAATAGCTACAAGTGGTCCAACTGTCTAATTCAAAATGATTCCTCTATTCTCGACATTAGGATTCTAATTCAAAATGATTCCTCTAATATTGACATTAGGATTGTAGTAACTGCTAGCATGCATCAATTGAGAAAGCAAGTTAGGTTTATACTAGTGATCTCCACCGCTAACATCATTCAAATTAGCTCTAAGCCTTGACAAGTAAAGAGACAAGTGATGAATGACTTAGAAGTATGGAAATGAAAGGAATGCATTAAAGATATGACAAAATTCTTTAAGGGCAGTGAAGAATGGAATGAAACACACAGTTGAACATAGAAACTAAGAATTTGCTGACACGTAAACACTAGATAGACATTACCAAGAGCAATGTAGTCATATGAACCAGAAATATTGGACATTGCAAGATGAAAATCAAAAGCAGCCATCAGCTTGGCAAGGCCGAAATCAACTAAATATGGCTCAAACCTTGCATCGAAAAGTATGTTATTGCATTTGACATCCCTGTGGATAATTGCAAGCACACAAGCATGGTGCAAATATGAAAGGCTTTGTGTTGCTCCAACTACAATTTTGTATTGTGTATCCCAGTCAAGAATCCTACTCTCATGGATTAATTGAGATAGATTCCCACTTAGTATGTAGTTGTAGAGAAGAAGTTGAACTCGCCAATTGGTGCAATACCCAAGTAGCTTCACAATATTACAATGGAAAATAGTGGCAAGGATCTTTATTTCTGAGGCAAAAGCATTATGATGTTGTTTTACATCATCCCTATTAGAAGGCCATAGTTTCTTCACTGCAATCACTTCTCCACTCGGCATTCAACTATCTAAACAACTCCAAAATAACCTTTACTGTTGATATTAGTTTCTGTCATGTTCTTAAGAACATTTTCTATCGTAAATTTAAGATTTTGGAAGGGAATGAATGTCTAAGGCCAAGAGAAATCATCTTGGATCAACCCCTGCCTAAATCGTCTACTTTTTTTAAAAACTAAATACCATCTTGTGCACAAAGCCAATGCTATGATGTGAGACAAAATGTAGACAAGGATAGTCACTGCTCCAGCATGGATTGAATGATGGGTTTCAAGAGAAGAACAAGTTTGGCAGTCAAGGGATAGACAGAACCCAACGTTTCCCACAAAATAATTTATTGTCGAGGTTCTAAAAAAGGGTGTTGTAGGAAGAGGGCCAAAGAAATTATTGAAGGCAACATTTAAAGATGTCAATCTTGTAAGTGCCCCAAACACCTATACTAAGGAATATAGATTAATAGAACTCAATATGATGTTTGGAGAGACTGAACACATTGGGTTCAACAACTAAATAAAGCAGGGGCATGAGGCACATAAAATGAATAAAAATGGAAGCATCCACAACCTTAATAAAGTGTAAGGAGAGAAAGAACAGTACAACAAAACTATGTAACTCTCTGCGACTCAAATATTCAAGTTTAGTCATTCTATTTTCCAGTGATGCGATACTGGGCCAAGGTGTTCCTTGTGGGTTATTTGGATGAATCTAGGTGTTTCCTGCTAAAAGAGGAAAGTCTGCATATAACAAAGTAAATAATTTAAAGAAAAGCCAAAAGAGTATGCCGTTATTTCCCTCAGATTAAGTAACAAAGAAAACAGTTAAATAAGCTTCAGATAAGTGCATCAACAATGTCCCATTATATATCTTAATTGTAAACATAAATTAATTTTGAACCTGTATATAAACAAGAGCAGTGTACCATTTTTCCATATAAACCTTGGGTTTACCTCCATTTATACTTAAAAGGTCTTCATCATAGTCAGGTACGTAATAAAGATATGTCACCTCCTTACTTCCTGATGCAAATGAAAGACTAATGCAGAATCAATGGTATTGATCAACATGTTAATCAGATTGACTCGTAAATATCAATGTAGAGAGAATTTCTTTATATTTTTCACCCTTATCTTGACACTCAGAATGCCAAAAATATGGAAAAAAAAATATCAACTAATACAACATAATGACTTATTCGTGTTACAATTTACCTCTTTATTTTTCTAGTTCTATAAATTTACACTTTGAAAAAACTAAGCATACTTATAAAAACAAAGCAGCGACAAAATATTTGTTGAAATGAGGAGTATCATTTCAAGGTAAAACTAGATCCCAACCCTGCAATGGACATCAACTTGCCATAATCCACTGGATCTTTAGTACCTCCAAATGAAATTTCTATCGGTCCTTGGAGTTGCACCATCACATACTACCAAACTTTTGCATTACCATGCATTGACCTTTGTTCAACTTCCAAATATTGTCATGTAGACATTGCCATGCATGCAACGCTAGCTATGGTTATGGTTAAATAAAGGAATAAATAAGTGAACGTTTGGGTGGGCCCATGGTCTTACATGCAATACATGTACCCCACGTGGAGCATTGCTTTACGTTTTATAAACAGTGGCATCCAAGGGCCCCCACGTGGAGACCATTGCTAAACTGTAATATGCTCTTTTAATAATAATAAAAAATCATCACAAATATAATATTTAAAATTAAAAATGAAAAAACTTAATTAAAAAACAAAAGAAATAAATAATAAATTAAATTAAATTAAAAATAAAAGAAAGCATGTTAGTTAGCCATTCAGGTTTGCATGCAGCCCACGTGCTCCCTCTAACAATCCCATGCTATCAAATATATTTCCATCTAACAATCCCATACTATCGAATATATTTCCATCTAACAATCTTGTATTATCAAATATGAAGAAAAAAATGTAAATGTACGTGGCTATATTTTAGGGTTTAACTGAGACCAAAAGAGACTTCTAGCCAGAAAGACGAGCCAATATCAGAAATACAAGTTAGAGAAGGAGGAAGACTCGCTAGAGATGGAATGGTACAGTAAAGAGAGATACAAAGTCGAGTTAGGTTTTTCAGCAATGTAATGTCAGATGGTAGACAACCTGATAGATTGCTATTCAAGAATATGATATCATTGAGAGTGGTAGAAATGTTTCCCAGACTAGGAGGAAGGCATCCTCTGAGATTATTATTGGCAAAAACAATAACAATAACACGAGAATTTCCAAGATTAAAAGGGATTTCAAGATGAAACACGTTGTTGTTGATGAAGATGGCATTGAGATCTTTGTCAAAAAACTGCTTGGGCAGTGCCGCCTCGAAATCTGAGCCTAAGGTCCAAGTACTTCAATTATGGCATAGATAAAACCACCCATGAAAATGGCCCAACAAACTTGTTATTTCTTTCAATGTCAGGGTTTATTAAATTTGTGGCAGTCAATCAATAATTATGGAGTTGTTAATAATGGGGTAATCATTCCCCTAGGAAAGGGGACAACTCATCACCAAGTCCTTTGAATGCCATTTTCGAACTTTGGCTAAAACAATGGAAGGACGATCGTTTTTCATGGAAGGGCCATCAATTTGTGTGTCAGGTTAATGAACCTTATCGATTACTCTAGTCCATGCAGCAGTCCATGTAACCATTTGGGCAGGGACTAATAACCATTTGGGCAGGAACTAATAAAACAAATGGTTGTAAAACATAGTATAAGGTGGAACATTGAGCATAACACTATTCACTATCTTCGTTATAATGGAATCACTTCAAACTATTCTCAAAATTGAATTTTAAAAAAAAATAAAAAATAAAAAAATAAAAATTTATCAAGATTTATTATATTGAGATTAAAATGAAGATAATAATAATAGGTAAAATGAAAATGTAATTGTATAATGGAATTTAAATTTTATTGATTAATTAGTCTAGAATTATTTTAACTTTGGATTTACCAATCACCTAAATGGATCAAATCTCTTGAGGTGCAAATTATTTTTGGAGTGAAATGAGATATGATCTTTCTCGACAATTGGTAGATCTGGAGTTAAAATGAATCTAGATAGGTATTAGGCATAATCTAACTTATAGACGAAATGGTCTTTTTTAGTAGATTCGGAACTAAAATGAATCATTAGGCATAGTCTAACTTATAGACGAAATGGTCTTTTCACAACCATTTTTCTGGTTAATTTTAATCAAAATCCAATAGAGATTTTAAAAAATTTGAGTTTAAATTGTTTAATTTACATTCACGGTGTTGAATCCATTTATGCATTCAAAAATGTATTTTAAACAACACTTTTTTTGAAATTGTATTGTCGGATTTTGGTGGATTCCGGTGAAAAAGGTTATTTCGTCTATAAGCTAGACTACGCCCTAGTATTATATAAATTTCACATCTCTATATATAAAAGTATTCTTATTTTTTATTTTAATTTTAAAAACCTTTGATTTCTAATCTCTATGAAAATCCACAAAGTATTTTTAATAATTATGAGGTAGAGGGTTTAGCTATGTCTCAAAAATTATAACCATTTTTTCTTTTAGATTTAATCAAAAAAAAATTTATAAAAATAAGTTAAAATAAAATATGTTGATTGTGAAATGAGTTATTGTTTTTGGGCATGTGGTATTGATAAGTCATGTTATTTGCCCATGGTATTGTAACAAAGTCTATTTACAAGTTAATAATATCCATGGAAAAGTGGGGGTGAATATCCATGGTTAAGAATCTTCTTGTAAGTATTAAGTTTTTATGTGATTATTAATTAAATTTAAATATGGTTACAAAATCATTATTAGTCCTTGCAAAGATAGGACTCTAGGAATCCATTTTCTCATTGACCATTATTAGTTTAGCACTCACCAATGCAACTTATAATTTATAACTTTGAAAAATAAATATTTGCTTTTCAATATTATTAAAAAAAAAAAAAAAAAAAAAAAAAAAAAAAAAAAAAAAAAACTATTTTTCAAACATTTGATTGGACCATAACTTGAAGGTCTTATTGTAATCTTTGCATAATATAATGTCATGTGGATAACTACATCACATATTTATGCCACAATTATGGATATTATTCCAATAATCATGCATGATTTTCATATATTTGTGTAGTGGTTTTTTAATCCAAAAATAAAATCCTTGAAAATAGCTCATCCTTGTTAGGTGAACTTGACTCAGGGAAAGAGCCAAAGTTGATTGGGTTAGTAGAGGTTTTGGGCCCATGGTTTTTTGGTTTCACATAGTAATTTGATTATGGGATTCATATAATTGAACCTTTAAAGGATGAGAAGACTTCATTGTAATAGGGCCAAGGAGGTGAGCAGTGAAGCCTCGCCTATCCAGGGTTTTGTCCAAGAACTAATGGAATTTCATTGCTTGTTTTTTCCCCAAAGTTGGGGTTTCCAGGATAAATATTGTGTTAGTGTTGGCATGCCTTATGATTTTATTGCTAAATGTTGGTTTAATGTTTTCTCCTGGCAATTTACTTATCTCCCTCGTTAAATTTTCTACATTTTGTATCAGAGCAGTTTTGGTTTCAAGGGGGCACCTTTGCAACTAAGAGGTTTTCCTCAAAACTGTGGTAGAACCTATTATAGTGGGAGATTTAAGAGATTGATTCTTGCGCTGAAAGGAATGGTGAAAAATGGAAAGATAGAGATCGAGAAATTCAATAAATAGAGTTTTAAGTTGTGGAAGCTCAAGATGGAGGATCTGTTATGGATAAAGATTAGTGGATCATGGTGGATCCAGGTACTAAACCAACCGCAATGTCGACAAAGGATTGGAACAAGTTGGATTGAAAGTCAAAGAGCACAATATGGTTGTGTGTCTCGAATTCAGTGTTACTAAATATTTCAAGAGAAGCTGCAACAAAAGCGTTGTGGGACAAGTTAGGGCTTTGTATCAGTATAAGTCCTTGGTAAATAAATTGCTCATATGAAAGAAGTTGTATAACCTGAGGATGATGGATGGAAACTTGGTGACAGAGCATCTAAATGCCTTCAATACTATGGTCAATTAGTTATCATCTGTTGATATTTAAATATCAGATGAAGATAAGTGCATTAGTTTGTCGTGTTCTCTACTAGACTCATGGGATAGTCTAGTTGTTGCCATAGGTAGCAATAAACTACCTTAAAATTTGATCAAATAGTCACATCCTTGTTGTCAGAGGGGATGAGACAAAAAAACACGAAGAACCATGATGGAGATGACTTGCTTGTTAGGGGATGCTCTCATAAAAGAAATAGAAATAAGTCCTCAAGTGAGAGATATAAATCTAGAGGGAGATCTAAATCTCTAGGAAAATGCAAAGGTATGCTGGAAATGTGGAAAATAAGGGCACTACGAGAAATTTTATAGATCTAAAACTCCTGAGAAAGGAAAGGGATCTAATTATGCTTATTCTGTAGAGGTGAAAACTACCTTAGATGAAGGCGAGGATGTCTACTTGGCCTCTTCAAGTACACATGTAGATCATGAGGCGTGGTTGATTGACTCAAGTGTATCCTTTCACATGACTCCCCATAGGGAGTGGTTCGGTGAATATGATAAGTATGATGGTGGTGATGTCTTACTAAGTGATGACAGGAAGACCATAATCATAAGACGAGGAAAATTCAAGTTGAAGCTAACAGGTGGAAGCATCAAAACACTTCTAAGTGTTCTGCACACTCCAAGATTGGCCAAAAATATAATTTTTGTAAGCAAGATGGATGGTGTACGGGTAAAGACAATGTTCGAGAAAGATATTGGCAAGATGGTTTGAGGAGCATTTGTGTTGATGCGGGGAGTTTAGATTATAAATTTGTACAAGCTTCTGGGAAGTATCATTATTAATGAATGCAATGGTTATATGGTTCTTGAAATTGCAGTAGAAAATATTGTAGTTTCTAGTGAAAAGACCTAATATGGCGTGCCTACCCCTAGGAAACTGTCAATAAAGTCTGGTGTTAAACCTAGGTAATAGGGGGAATTTTGAGTTAACATATACCCTAGGTATAACCTTTTAATGGGGTAAGGGCTAAAGTGAGTGGGGTTGGCTCACTTAGCAGATTTTGTTGGATTTATTCAAGGAAACCACAAGTCGCGGTTTAAGAGGGGAATGTTAGGTAACATGACTCAAGGAAAGAGTCAAAGTTTACCAGTTCATTAGTGGAGGTTTTGGGCCCATGGTTTTTTGGTTTCCCTTGGTAATTTTCCTATGGAATTCATTTAATGGAGTTTTTAAAAGGTTGGGAAGACTACATTGTAATAGGGCTAAGGAGGTAAGCAGTGAAGGCTCACTTGGCCAACTATTTTGGCCAAGGAATAATGGAATTCCTTTGGTTTGGTTTTTCCCTAGAGTTGGGGTTTTCCTAAGATAAATATTTTGTTAGTGTTTGCATGTTTTATTATTTAATTTCTAAATGTTGGTTTAATGTTTTCTCTCGATAAATTTAACGATCTTTGTAGTTAATTTTTTTATAATACTCACATAAATAACATAGTTACCATAAGTTACTTCCCACCATAATTTAAGAAAATCCTTCTTTGTTTTTTAACAATAATGAGCACATTCCACTAGGCACAATTGTTGCAACTATTCCACCTGGTAGAGCCAATATTTCATAAATGCCACAAGGGCCAACACATCTCTGGAGACTTGAACATGTGCTACTTGGGACACAAAACATGAACCATACCACTTGAGTTAAGTTCCATTGACAATCAAGCAAGTCCTTGCATAAAAACATGGATAGAAATAAGATGTAAATAAATATACTTATCAAGAGCCACTTCCCACCATTATTTATTTCCCTTGCCACTTCTATAGGAGTAAAATTGTAAATGTCTACACTTACTAGTGGTTACTACCCACCAAAATTTATCCAAGTCCTTATGCCTCAACAATCAATTAATTTATCCACTTCACATCTCAATTTATTAGCTCCTTCCAAAGCAAGACTATAGGATTGCAACACTTGTTTTAATTTATATGGAAAATTGGATCTTAATTTATAGCTACTATTTATATGTTATATGTTTTGATGTGATATGTATATTGTGATTTTCTTTTATCTAAAAAAATGTTGGTAATTTTATTAATAAAAACAAAATTACAATATGACAAATTGAATTTTATTATTTTGATTCCTTTTAACTTTTTATTATTCATTCAACCAACATTCAAATACTTACACTCATTTCATTTACAGATGCAACAACATCTCTCTCATACTGGGCTCTATTACCTTTAACTCTTTTTTTAAATGTTTAAAAACATTTACACCACTGCAACATCACTCCCATATTGGGCTGACATTTTATTATTATTATTATTTTTCCCAATAATTAAAAAATATTGACATAATTACTTACTTATTTACATTATGCCTATGCATCTCCCCAATACTAGGTTGTAGATCACCTCTCAGCACAATAAAATGGTGTTAAGACTAATATAATTAGAATAGTGGTAATTTATCTTTAAAAAAAAAAAGATATTTAAGTTATTCTTATTTGTGAAAAGCCTATAGAAAAATGCTAAAACTATATGTTATAAATGCCAACAAAATTTTAAGAGGAAGAAACCTGAATACACAATAGTCCCAACCTTGACAAAAGATTAAGGCTAAGTGGGAATTCAAAGTTGATGAATCTAAGTTGTCTATCAAAAGAGGAGCAATGTTCATACTATAATTTTTCATTTGTTTTTTTGTTTTAGGTCTCCCCTAGCTTGTTCAAAAGATAATTGAAGTCTAAATCAGCTCCCCCAAGCTAATGCATAGTTGGGGTGAAAAAACATAATGCCCTAGGAAACATGTCAAAAGATAAAGACCAAAAATTGTTAGAAACATGGCCCTTTTTTTAGATGGTTGTGGATGGCCATGTGGATCAAAATGATTGTAAGTGATAAAAATACATGATATCATGGTCCACACCATAATCATATAAAATTCCACTAACCTTGACCTTGAATCTTGAACATATATTATTCTTTACATCTATGGAAAATTGTGGTAGAAAACTAATTCAAATCTTTAAAACATTATCAAGCTTGCTAATATGCAATTTATACCTATTCTCCATAGTGTTTGAAAATAAAGCTACCCTTACCCATGACTTATACCTAATCACCATAGTGTTTGAAAATAAAGTTTCCCTTAGCTAGGAAAGGGTTACAAAGCTTCAAGGAAAACATTATTATACTAATGGAGTTATATCCTTGTGTTGCTAACTATGTATAGCTTTTGAGGGAATCCACTTTTTAGATTTTAAACCACAAAAATATTTGAAACCATCTTAGTAACACTAACAAGCATCCTTGCAATAGTAGTGAGTATCCCCAAACCAACCACTACAATTCTATATGTTGCAGGCATACTAAAAGTCATAAATATGACAACTATAATACCAAAGATGGGGAGGATTACATATTTGTATCATAAACCAACCCAAATATGATAATTGTTACATCTTTAGTTTTGCAACACCAGATCATTTCTTGGAGGGGAATGTAATACAGACATGATAAATCAACCATTTATCTATCCAAATGTTGGTCATTTTATAAGGATATTAATCTTTCAAATAATGATAGGCCATCACGCTTACCTACAAACATTTTTTTCATAATGCTTAATAGTGTAATCAATCACAAGCCCAACCCATAGTCCAACATCAACATAAAAAATAGACACGTATATTAAAAATAAATTAGATATAAATCAAAAAATATGCTAAAATGGGTCCTTAAGAATAATGTAAACAACAAAAACCATAATATATTATATAACTTTGAAGTCTTACCAACTCCAAACTACTTTCACATAACCAACCTTGCAGATGTAGAAGTTTGAACATAATCCAATAAATCTCATAATAGTAATCCCAACCATCATAAGCACAATAGAGATTATCACTTGTGTCTTCAAATAGGTTCAATGTCCTTGTAAAATTTTTTGTTTTCCCACCCCGTTTTTCAGTTTCTCCTTATTTCTCCCATGTAGTTAAATGCCCTTTCCCATAACCATACATTCAACAAGCTGAAAAAAATAAAATAAAAATAAAAATAAAATAAAAATAAAATAAAAAAAAATATATATATTATATATATATAAAATAAAAAATAATCAAAAATAAAAATAATAATAATAATAAATAAATTAAAAATAAAAAAATTGTTGGAAAACACAATTCTAGAAATTTTAACAGAATGCTGGGAAATGCAGAAAAAAAAAAAAAATCAGCGAAAAAAAAAAAAAAAAAAAAAAAAAAAATAAAAATAAAAATAAATAAATAAATAAAATAAAAAAATAAAATAAAATAAATTGCTGAAAACACAAATTCTGGAAATTTTACAGAATGCTGGAAATTGCAGAAATAAAAATCAGCGGAAACAGTCATTAAAACACATTCAAGCACTGATATTTTTGGTCAATGTGACCCTGGAAAAACCCCCTACAACTCTTGAGGAAAACCAGTTTGAGAGCTCTTATTTATTTCTGGAAAATGCCTTTTACAGTGAGAAAATTTTCAGCAAAAAATTACATCAAAACAATTTTTTCCAGCAATCAAACTTATCTGTTTTCAGCCCAACAGACAACCTGGAAACTTGTTGTACGCGCGGTACGGACCGTACAGATGTACGGACACACGGATGTATAGACCGTACAGACTGTACGGACAGACCTCGATTTCTGTGCCGAAATTTGTCTCCTCGGAATTTGTGCCCAAAAATCAGTTTCTCTGTTTTCTCAGCAAAAATCAGCTTTTTCTGCTTGTTCTTTCAGTTGTACGGATTTGCTGAAGCGCTGCCTTGGTATGTGTGCCAAACTGCTACATCTTTCTCCTTCCTGTCCAGAAATCTCCCTTGCTCTCTTGCTCTCCTTCTCCCAATCTGCTCATGAAAGAATGAATGATCTTTTTCTCCTTTTCCTCCCTTAACCCAACCCTAAATGACTTCTGGGTGATCCCTAAATCCAATGGCTGATATAGATTTAAATCAATGGCTGAGATTAAATGCACATTTAAATCTCACTTTCTATTTTTTAATTCACCCCACTTTAATAAAGACCCACTTAGTCATTTATTTCCAAAGTCACATTTCCTTTCTAATTTTTCATTGACTTTATAAAAGTCATTTTAAAATTAGACTTAGTAACTTTATCACCTAAAGTCACTTTTAAATTAGATTTTCTTTATAAAAATTATAAAGTCACTTTAGGAGAAAAATTAAAACCTTTTGGACACTTTTCCCTAGGCCAAAGATCAAAGCCTCAGGGAACCACCTGTCCTCCGATACCAAATTTCAACACTCCCTCTTACCGAGGAAGGTGTTCCTCACCACACCCATCTTGTCTCTGAAGTAGACATGCTTGCCCCGTGGTAAGGCTTTGGTAAGAATGTCTGCTACCCGCTCATCAGTGGAAATATACTCAAGCTTCACAGCTCCCTTCTGAACATAGTCTCTGATGAAATGATATCTGATCCCAATATGCTTTGACCTGTCATGAAATACTGGATTCTCCGTGAGTTTAATGCAACTCTGATTATCACAGTGAATCACTGAAGGTCTCAGCGGCTGACCAAATAAGCAAAACAACATCTTGGGTAGCCAGCTGGCCTCACAACTAGCTAGACTGGCTGCCATATACTCTGCTTCCGCTGAACTCAGTGCTACTGACTGCTGCTTCCGCCTGAACCATGACACTACTGCTGAACCCAACCCAAAACAGCACCCTGAAGTGCTCTTCCTATCAGAAGCACAACCTGCCCAATCAGAATCAGTGTATCCTGCCAATCTTACTCCGTCTCCCTGCCTGTAGTCCAGACCATAATCCATTGTACACTGCAAGTACCGCAAAATGTGTTTTGCAGCCACCCAGTGAACCTTCCTAGGCTCACACATAAACTGACTCATCGTGTTGACTGCAAAACAAATATCTGGTCTATGGTCTAGTGTTGACCAAATACATCAAGGAACCAATCAGCTGCCTGTACAATGTGGGATCCACCAACTCGGGATCCGAAGCATGAAGCTTCTTCTAGTTGGTGATCATCGGTGTCGACATGGGTCTACAATCCTCCATGTGGAATCTGCTAAGGATGTCCACAATATACTTCCCCTGCCCCAGGAAGAAATGCCCCTCCTCCTGCCACACCTCCAAACCCAAAAGTAATGCATCAAGCCAATGTCCTTCATCTCAAACTCCGTCGCAAGATCTCTCTTGCAGTGCTCTATGAGTCTCTCTGCACCTGTAATGACCAAGTCATCCACATACAGCACCAGAATGGGAGGCTCCTCACCTATCACAATAAAGTAAAGGTTCGGATCTGCCTCACTCTTTGTGAAACCCATCCCCTGCAAATAAGTATCTATCCTGGAGTACCAAGCTCTGGGAGCTTGCTTCAGGCCATAAAGGGCCTTCTTCAATCTGCACACATGGGACTCCTTCCAATGCACCTCAAAGCCCTGTGGCTGCTCAATGTACACCTCCTCCTGTATGAAGCCATTAAGAAATGCGGTCTTCACATCCATCTGGTGGATTTTCCAACCCATCTCTGCTGCTATCGATATAATGGAGCGAATCGAAGTATATCGAGCCACGGGAGCGAAGGTCTCCTCATAAT
>APFE031599531.1:168612-195127 GCA_000404065.3 Pinus taeda | reverse complement strand
AATTCACAATAGGTATAGGGTGAATTTGTGACTTTGTGATAGACTGAGGTCCAGAAGATAACAAATCTTCTTTCCCCTGTATGATCCAGCCTTCTGACGTAGCATGGGAAGGCTTCAGAGGGATAATACATGAACATATGGTAGAGATAGGCTGAATATCTGAAGACCCCCTGTCTGTCCACTTTGGTTAACCGATCATGGATCATGTTGGCTATGAATTTGGCAAAATTGTACTTTTGGGTAGGGGGTTGGTATGGGCTGTAAACAGACAGCAATGCTAGCATGGCTCTGTCTACATGCTCACTGTTTTGGTACCCCAATACATAGGCTATCATGTCTAGTAACAGCCTGCCCACATCATTGAATTGATCATTCAGATAGGGAGGTGGCTCTGTGGTCTGGCACTCAGGCTTCATTAAGTTCATGATGATCTTTTGCAGTTCCTCATCAGTCAATTTGTGACCAGCATCCATCAAATGATTCATGGAGAATGGGATCAGCAACTCTGTCTGATCAAAGTGTAACATTTTGTTTATGGACTCGGCATTGATTTGAAATAGGATCCTCCCTGATGAGGTGCTGATAGCTATATGCTCGGCATCATAGTGTTCTGCACAGAGGTGAATGATTTCGGGGAAAACATTCACAGCTGGGAGACAGTAATAGGGCAGGTTTGACTCCCAGACCCCATATGTACCATGCCCATCCTTGTGGTCTTCCCTTAGTCTACTGAAGGTCTGCAAAAAGTCCCTGCTCCCTTCAAAGTCTCCAATGAGACCATCCTTATCTACTAATGACAGGGCTTCCAGCTCTTTGTTTGTTTGACTCTGTGAGGCCATACTGATGGATGAAGTTGCAGGAAACGCCATGATAGAAGCTAGTTTGTAGAGAAAGGGGCAGTGATTCAACCAGTGCTTAAAGAGTTTTTAGCTGCAACTCAACTGTAATACAGTGAGGTGTTCCTTTGCAGAGGGTAATGCAGGCTGGATTATCTGTTTGCTGTGGAATTCACAGGGTGTGAATTGTTAATGAGAAATTTGCAGGGTTATTCAGGTTTCTGTGGTATAACAGCAAGTGGGCTGTACTCGGCAAAAGGGAACAATGCCTAGTACCTCGGGAAGGATTTCAGGGTTTTTAGCCCGTGAAAAGAGCACTCTTTTACTGAATTATGGTTTTAGGGTGTTGCAGGTTGCTTGGTTGGCTTTGTGTGACAGGCAGAACTGTATTTGAAGGTTTTTTAATGGTGCCAAACGGTGAATTTTACAGTGAATTACAATGCATGGGCGAAGTGGGGAAACTGGCTAAATACCTGGAATAACCAGCTTGGACACTTGCGAGTTGGGCTGTGGAGGCTTGGCACTGTGAATTCTGGACTTGCAACGGTCGGAATCTTTGAATTTTGCTGGCTGGATGATAATTTTTCGCGGCAGCTGGCTGTTTAACGGCTCCTCTAATCGCATGAAAATGACTCAAAACGGCTTATTAGGCCGTTTATAACATTGAATTTCGTAAAATAACGCGATTGGCGCTTTTCCGCTGATGACGTTAGCATGACGTCATGGTGGGCCCGCCGTACAGTGGTGACGTGGTGCTGACGTGAGGGTCAGGGTGGCAGGACATGGTGGCGGGCTGATGCGGTGGCAAGACTGCGTGGAGGTTGACAGGGCGCGGGGGCGAACGAAAGTGAGGTGACGTCAGGATGACGTTGGAGTGACGTGGGAGGGAGAGTGGTAAATCGGGTGGTGGTAAGCGGGTTCCCCGCACCACCTTTGGGGCAAAAGCGGTAACGGGGAGAGGGCTCCGAACAACCTCAGTGCCCGCCACGCGTCCTCGTACGGGCTGAAAACAGCTTTCCCCGGACGTTAAAGGTCGACAGATCGGGGCGCAATATCGACCGCCCACCCTTGGATCTGACCGGCGGAGATCGGACGGCTGGCGGGTCCTCCGACGGGTCGCGCAGGTTTTGGAAGGGGCCCGCCGGGCAATTAAAATATTCATTTAAATACTTTGGTGGGGAACTTTAGGATTAATGGTTTTTTCCGGGTTTTTCATTTTTTGCACAAGGTTTATGGGTAAAAGGGGTTATGTGATGATTTTTCTTTGCAAATGAGGGTTGAATGAGCAGAGCAACAGAGAATGAAAGAAGGTAAGTTGGGAGGTTCATCAAAGTGACCAGGTGTCATTTGATTTCCTTTTTGAACAGACCATATGGCTATAATGCCAAGGAGGGGATATTTATACATTGTGGGGTTTATACACCATGGTGTTTATAATACTAGGGATAGTGGGGTATAGGGAGCTAAGTGATAGAGTTAGTTGTTAATATGGATGGAACATATGGATGAAGGTTGATTCAACCAAGTTTTCTTTGAAAATAACTTGGAATCAAGAGTAGATTAAAATGAAAAGATTTTTACACAAGAAATGTGGCTTCTTAAAGCCATAAGAATATGACAAAGATATGAATTTCTGTGTTCTGTGCAGCTTGGGAAAGGGTGTTAGTAATGAGTGATATACAGATGAAAACGAGGGAGTTAGTCATGCTCCAGTGTGTTGCTCGTCCTGTGGATGTTTCAGCAACTTTGGTCTTGAAAGAGACAGTACTTCTGCAACCCCATCTACCTACCCAACTAGATTTCCTAGCATTTTTTGTTCCTTCTTGGAGGGTGCACTTGGAGTTGCAAACCCTTTGTATGCCCTTTTCTTTTCATTGGCTTTTGCTTTCATTTCCTATATAATACAACCCTTATTCCTTCCAAGGTCCCAGATTAAACAGTTGGGAACCTTAGTTTCTCTACCTAGCTACCGATCTGCCAAGATTAAACAGTTTGGACAGATTTCATTCTCTATTCTACAACATGGAAATTGAAAACATGGCATGATCCAGATTAGACTGTTGGACCACCCATCAAAATTGAGTTCTCATCAAAAATGAGACAGGCATTGTCTTCTTAGGGAAATATGGGATCTTTGCATTATCAAAGCAGAGCATATTTGGACCTTTGATATCCAATCATGAAATATGAAACCTATTGGTATAGGTATCCAACAGAACTTACCCTTTTACCTCTACATATACTTTACTTTCACACAAACTCTATCATTGTGTTATAACCCTATTTTCCACTCCATTATAGTGAGAGAAGCACAATATCAACTTACCTTGGTTGTTTGGCTGAAATGCATCCATTTTCAACTTTTATTTTACTTATGTGAGATTTATCGCATGATAAAAGGGTGGAATTACATAATTAAGAAATTTCTCATAATTGATTTTCCAAAATATTATAATTATGAGATAATAATTATTTCATAACTGAGATAATTGAAAAAAAACTCATAATTGTTAAAAAGGTTTCTATAGTTTTCCATTCCCAAGGATATCAACTTGACCCACTTGTGTATGATTTCGCTAGGCGTCCATTATTGTTGAATTTTTCTAACTTCTCAATCCCCTAGGTGTCTAGATACATTCCCCTAAAGGATAAAATGACCCTTTATAATCTCACCAAGATTAAAGCAGGTATGCAAAGGGGAGTGTCCAAACTATAGCACAAGAGCTCTACAAAGAGGATCTCTTTTGTTGGAAGATATACATCGATTTTAATTTCATTTTGGATCAATAGATTCATGCTCATTTTCTGTATCTACATGTTTGCAGTGATACTTCTTAATTTTTGTATGATATTATAAACTAACAATCTTCCGAGAAAGCTCACTTGTTGTCTTTATTTGTTTATGGTTGTGTGTAGGGATTGAGATCAGGTGTGGACAAGGTAGATCGCTTGAGTGGAGTCCGAGAATTTGCATCAGACCCAAAATCCTTCCCTAACCTACGAGGAGGCCAAGTGCACACATATTTCCTTGTAGTATATAAAATCAACTCCCTTATGCATATTTGATCGTTTGGGTTGGGACACTATTATATCACTATTGTATTTCTGTTTTATTTTTGGTGATATCTATTGGATTTGTGGGCCCTGACCCAAGTTCAACGTTAGTTAGGAAAACGAATCCCTACACTACTAGTCATTTCGGCATCAGTTCGTGGAGCATGGACCGAAGTCTCACCCAAAGCCATATGGGGGGATGCTGGAACCAAGTTTCTACACCATGAGATGGTCGTGATGTCAGTTTATACCCTATGCCCCTTCTTTCGCATAGGTTGCTAAGCCTTAGGGCCTTGTCAGTCTACCCTTTATTCAACCCTTCAGTACCTCCACGAAGGTTCATGATTGACCTTCGCACAACCCTAACCCGTGGTCCAGGTACTTTCATGTAGGTATGACAATGTATTGTATAGGTTCCCAAGTTATCTCAAGTGTTTTACTTATATTTCTAATCAATCACAGTTAGCACCACGTAAACTAATATCCTTACTTGCGCTCAATTAACCGATACAATCACATATATTCGTGCATCAAATGAAAATTGTAAATTAAACCCAAAATGAAATATAATCAGATGCATTAACACGAACTAAACACACAGTAATTGCAGAATACTTCTCTTTATTGATATATTTCAGTTTAATATAGACTCTATCCATCCTGCGCACACAGTTGCAGGTGTCTGTGCACTCAACTGTGGACTTCCACCCCAGGCCTCTATGCACTCAACTGAAGAGCCTCTACCTATGCTAAGACCTGGGAACATTTAGACTTCTCCACTCTACTTCTCTGCTTTCTTCCTTACTTAACTTCACTACCTAGAGCTTACTTACTTAGCTCCTTTTTATACAATCCCATGGTTCAAGAACCATGGGTGGATCTTTACAGCTGACTTGACACTTTACAAAATAAGGGTGGACAACCCTTTATGACTCTTGACACCTTTGCGCTCCATGGCCACAAAATGTAGAGAATTTACAACTTTATTACAAAATTATCCAAAACATGGGCTTTTAGCCCCAAAAATGCTCTTGGGGGAACCCATTCCAAATAGGCCCCCAACACAAACATGGTGACTCACCCTCGAGTCACTCAGTGGGTGTGAAGATATTGGCATGAAGACCTCCGAGCTTGACTTATATGACTGCCACTTCGACGGTTCACTGCGTGACCTTCTGCTTCACTTCCTCAACCAACTGCTTTGTTGTTGATCCTGAACTGTTAGCCTGGAGGTTCTACTGAATCGCTTGGAGATTAGAAAGCTTGCCTTCAATGGAGGTCATGACCGAATAAGCTTCATCCAACCAAGGCTTCAAGCACACCTTTAGTACTGCCTCTTTGTGCTATGCTACATCTACATGTTCCTTCAATGTTTTAGCCTCCTGTAGGTTCACAGTCTCTATGTGAGAGTGATAGTGCACGTTGTACCCAATGTTGTTGCAGTTCTCGTGCCTTTGTCTCTAGCCGTTGTACATTAGGATCCTCCTGCAGACTTGCTAGGACCTCGAATGACTGTTCAAATAGTCGTGTGCAGTCTGCTACTTCACTTTCTACCATTGCTATCACCTTTGTGACAGTGGTTACGCATTGCTCCTTTATTTCCAGTAGAGTTTATGGTTGGGCCTTCAACTGTAAATCTACAATATGTAGGTTTAGCTCCAATTGAACTTTAGCCAACTCTATGCAAGCATCACGCACCCCTATAGCAAGCTTGTAGACCAGTTAATTTACCTCTGCATTGTCAGGAATGGCTAATTCGGGGACCATTCAATAGGCTTCCCTCATGGCCTAAATCATGTGCATATTTGTGTTAGTAAGTTCCACCATGGAAGTGAGGGCGGTGTCTCACTGTAGGTCCATCTATACATTATTAATCTTCTGCTCACTAATTACCTACAAGGCACACTGTTCGCGGTCCCTTAGCTCTGCAATCACCCCATCCTGTAGTAGGTGGAGCGCCTTACGAGGAAGTGGTACCAAATTCAACCCCATTCCCTTGAGGGCGGTAACAGTGGGCCTGTCATCATTGTTTTTTGTGGTGAGTGCTCCATCCGACAGCACTATCGCTCGAGATTCCTTCACATGCAGCATCTCGGTAGCTGCTGAAGTACCGATAGAGAGGCTGGGGGAGACTGTGCCAGCCTATGATGAGTGGATATGCAGCTAATGCAGACCCGTCTGAATATCCCCCAATAGTTTTTGTTGCTTATGCTCGAACTGCAGCAGCACCTCCGTGATAACATCCCGCACTGTGTCTCTAACTTCATTCAATCTCCCTTTGTTAGGGTGATTGGGTCCAGTGACGTCTTATTGGCCTTGGATTTTTTCCACAACCCCACTTTTTCTTTTTCTCTTGGACATTTTATGTGGTATGATGTTGTCTATGGGTCTGCTCCATGGTGCTCTATTTGCTTGTCTCTTTCTTCCTCTGTTTCGGGCGAAGGCAACCTCGCACCTTTGTCAGATGCCTGCTTTGTTTCGCCTATCTTATTTTCCACCTGTGGATGGCATCGTGCTCTACCTGGACCTTGTTAGCAGCCTCCTTCTTCCTCTTCTCGGCCAGTTGCACCATCTTGAGCTTGGCCTCCTCCCTTTTGTGCTGCATAGTGGACTTGCTCGACCCCATCATCGAGTCTGAGGCAGCGCGCCACTCTGCCAGCCAGCAATCAAGAACTGCATCAATTGCGACGTCTGTTGCCAAGTAAGGCAAGTCATGCCACTTTTGCTTAGGGTCATTCCATGCCCTAATTGTTACGCGTTATAAGTATGCCTTCAACTCCACATACTCCTGTAGTTTGGCAAAAACAGTTGACGAAAATTGCAGTTTGCAATTGATAGCCATGCGTATGTTCATTTCCATCAAGATCCAAAATATCTTGCTATCCTTGATGAACTGAGCATCCTTGGTCACCCACTGTGAAACATAATTCCCTACTTCTAGTAGGTCCGATGTGATTGAGGGGAATTGGCTGTCTTTCAGTAGCTCCGAGGCTACCAACACAATGAACAGCAAGAGCCATGCATAGTGGAAGGTATTGTTATGCTCTTATGCTCGTAGTAGTTTGCAAGGAACTCATCGCAGAGATAGCGCACCCAATTAAACTGGAATCCTTTGGTGCATTGGGCTGCTAGAGAAACGACGAGTGCCGACACTTCATCTACGCAACACTTTTGCATAACTTTTACTGCCAGGATCTGCATGGCCACCTTGACTACAGGGTCGCAGAAGCTCGAGATGGCATAGCCACACAACTTCTTTACGAGCTTGAATTTCTCCTTCATGGCCTCTGTGAGGGCCCTGCTTGCCACATTTTCCGCCAAACATTATGGTCGGATTCTCCCCTATATAGGGCAGCCGCGTGATCCTATGGATCAACCTGTTGGTGATGGGTATCAGCTCCTCCAACCACAGACACCCATCATCACCAAGCATAGCAACTTCTTGATGACCAATACTATAATTGGTGTGCCATTGTAGTGGGGCACCCATAGCAGGTTGACTAGACCTACTTTGTCTACACACCTAAGCCACTACCTCGGTTCCAATGCAATCATCTCGGTGATTGTGTGAACAACCCGATGCACTAGTTATTCTTTCACCAAGTGCAAGAACTTCTCATTGTCAGCAAAGCCCCAATCTTCCAATTTTAATAGAGGAACCCGCCCCAAGCATGGACCTTCAAAGACAATCTCATCCAGTAGTAGAGGTATGTGTAGGGTGACCTTGATTTCGTCAATATCCTTCGGCACTTTGGTCTTGCCTTTGCACGGAGGGACGTATTCGGGCAACTTAGTGATAGGGTCAGAACCCTTGACTTCAACATCCTCCACTTCCACCCCCAAATCCTCATCATTCATCGAGATGTCCTCAATTTCTTCCTCCTCTAGCTCCAACTTAATGGTTTTTCCCTTTTCTTGTGCCGTGGGCTTTTCATTCTGTGGGTTTCTTCTAGGCGACGCATGCACTGGTATCGCAACCTACTTTCCCTTCTTATCCTTCACACTCTCTTTGGCCAGGGTAGGCTTCAGTATAGGCATCCGTGGTGACTTGGGGACTTCACCTAGTACCTCTACAACCTCTGCAGAAACTCCCTCTACCTCTATAACAACCTTTGGCACAGCCCCCTCAGCTGTCACTGCTTCGGTGTCCATAGCTGCGGGTCTTGGGATAAAATCACTGATGAAATTGCTATTTAAATTTAGAAATCAATCAAACATTAGGTATTCAAGCAAGATCCTACATGTCTGAGAGCTCACCCACTCAATGTTCAAACTGTTAAGTGTTTTTCGTTGGGCCTCAACCTGTAATTTATAGGCCATTTTGAATTCAAATCCGATCGTTCCCCCCACATTCGGTTCATTAATGCTAGATTGGCAGAAGATTCCCAAGGATCTTACCCATAAATTTTGTCTTAAATGTTGACTGCCCACTCCATTTGGCTACATTCTCATCGTTAAATCATGAACAGTGACTTTAACAGTCACTTTCCGGATGACCTGCAGGGTTGTTCCTTGGGTAGCGCAACTCTCTTCGTGTTGTCGTTAACCCTGTGACATTGCCTCATTCTGCACAATATTCCAATCGCGCAGTTCCCCAACCTAGGTAGTGTGCTTTATATTCCCGCACCTCCCTTTAGCTGCATGGAGCGCTAAGACTATGATACCTTCATATAGTCATCTGGCTAGATTACTAGTGTATGGCTTCAATTGGCTGCCATTCACCTTTCCTGGGAAGGGATCTCCATTCAATTTAACCAACTAAACTGCTCCACCATCACTAATCTCTTTAATGACATAGGTCCCTAGCCAGTGCTTTCTGAATTTCCCTAGAAATTTATCAAACTTGTTGTCATATAACAAAACTAGATCATTTACCTTAAAAGTGCACAATTTAATGTGCCGATCATGCCATGCTTTTTCACACCGCTTTTGGACCTGTTGGTGAAATCTAGCCAGAAATATTTCTTCGTCAAGCTCAGCAAGCTACACGAGCCTCTCTTCCAGGGCTCCGCAATCCATCATACCTGTTAGTGCCGCTATGCGCAAACTAGGCACAATTTATTCCACGGGCATCACTTCTTTAGCACTATATACAAGCCTGAAGGGTGTCTGCCCAATCAACTTTATGCATGTCGTTCGATAGGCACATAGTACTGTGGGTATGTGTAGGTCCCAATCACTTCATATACTCCTATCTGGTCCATCCTCAATCGATATGGCAAGTCGCTTTGGCCTTGTTCCAAGGTTTCCCTTTGTATTTTGGAAATACGTAAAAATACTAAAAATAACGTAAAAATGGCTTCCTCCTGGAATTGAAACAATATACATTTTCATTCCCAACCCCTTCGTGTCCAGGTTTCATCGCATCGGAACTTCCCTTTGTATCTCATTTAATATACGAAATACACTAATTACACAGAAATCCACCATTTAACGGATCTCAAATCATGTCAAATAATGTTTATATTTCCATCGGGTCCTGCTAATCGCATCGCATATATATATATATATATATGTGTGTGTGTGTGTGTGTGTGTGTGTGTGTGTCTAATTCCCGCTCCATTTCATTTTCCGATTGCGATATCACGATGAGATTGATTGCAATCACATATCGTGATAACCTCGGGCCATTTGATGAGCACTTCTTCGTATTCACCGACTGCGATTCTATGATGCAACGTGGGCTATCGATCTACATGCTTGATCGACGGTCCTCATTGACTCTGTTGATCACCATTGCAAGTTCCACAAGTTCTCCGCTGATAACCTCCGATAGCCTTTTCCTATTACGACTTGTCGATTAGATCTAGACCATTAATCAGCCAGATCTGACGACTACTGTGCATTCACTGTTGAAGCCTCTGATAAGCCTATTTTCCTTGTTTTCTTGTCTTTTTCGCCTCTCGATAGTGTTTTTCCGCCTTTTTGAAGGTTCCCCTTATGTGATGGTTTTGATCTTTTGAATGATTTTGAAGACTTAGAGAGTATTATAGGATCCATTTGGATCATGCCTTCTAACTGAAAAAGGCTTTTGGACCACCAAAAGTTTGTTTTCAAGCATCGCTTAAGTGAGGATACAACTTCCTTACTTACCCAATCTCTATCCATTTTGCACTGTTGGGTTTTGAACCTTTCAATCTAATTCTTAGGTACTCAACATCCCCTCTACACATGTTTCTCACCTTCCTGTCCAGAACTGTATCTTCTTGCAACTTGTTGAGATATTCATGCAACAGATCATCAATGGAAGCCAATTGGCTTTGCTCTTCAGGATCTTCAATTAATGAGGGTTCAAATAGTCTTAAATTTTCGGCATTAACCACTGAATAGATGTGCATGTAAGCTGGTAAATCAAGGAAGAAAGCATTCTCACCAATTTCCTCAAGTATCTTGAAAGGCCCATACCTTATTGGCTTCAGCTTCTTTCCTTCACCTTGCATCCTATCCTTGCTGATACACAGCTAGACTTGATCACCAAATTGGAAGTTATGCTCCATCTGATGCTTATCATGCCTTGCCTTGTACTCGGCTTGGCTCTTTTCCAATTGTTCCTACGCTACTTGGTGAATTTATTAGATCTATTCAATGAACCTGGTTGCTTTGTGCACATCACTATATCCATCAACTGCTATGTCTTTTTCAAAGACAAAATCCAAAGGACACTTTGGTGTAAAACCAAAACAAGTCTCGAAAGGAGATATTTGTGTAGATGTTTGGTCCGCTTGTAAGCGTGTTGCACATAACATAAATGTTCATCCCAAATTTTTGGATGCTTGCTGCAATAGCCCCTGAGCAATTGAATCATTGTCCTATTGACCACCTCTGTTTGGCCATCTGTTTTTGGATGAAAGGTTGTGATCTTCTTAAGTCTGGTGTCCATCAATTCCCATGAACTTGACCAAAAATTCCCAACAAATCAGGAATATCAATAAGATACGATGGAAGTGGGTAACCCAAAATGCACCCAGACATGCTGAAAGAACAACTTCGTTGTTTGTTCAGCTGTAATCTGCTTGTTACAAGGTATTAAAATACACATTTTGCCGAGCTTGTCCACAATAACATATAAATAGTCATGATCTTTTATAGATTTTGGCAATCCCCCAACAAAGTCCATGGAAACACTTTCCCAAGGACAAGAAGGAACTGGAAGTGGAGTGTATAAGCCTAGTTTTCTATTGCTAGGATTGCTTTTAGCACAATGGTATGCCCTTTTACATATCTAGAAATTGTTTCATGCATTTTTGGCCAATAGCAGAATCTCTGTAGTTGTAGAATATCAGATAAGTATGGGATTCCCTAATTATGTTAACTCTTTCAGTTTGTGGAATGCATAGCTTTCCAAAATGATACAAGAGTTGGTACTTGACATAGTAATCCAATTCTTCTACTTGTTTTCCATGACTTAAAGTTGCGTATACATCTTTAAAGTCAATATCTTGAGCATATTGTTCAATGTAGCTTTCATGCATTACTAAGTTATGCTTAAGTATAGTAGATGCATTTATGCTTGGTCTAGATAACATATCTGCAAATTTATTGTGTATGCCTTTCTTATATCTGATTACTAGATGAAACTGTTATGGAAAACCCATCCACCTATAGTGTCTTGATTGCTGCTATTTAGTTTGTGAGTGCAAATATTGAAGTGGTTGATGATCAGTATGTATAACTGTTTCTTTGCGCATTAAGTAATGTTTCCACTTCTTTACACTCTCTACTAATGCAGACAATTCTTTATCATATGTGGGATAATTAACTACTGTAGAATTAAATGTCTCAGAATGGTAGCATATGGGTTTACCATGTTGCATCAAAACTGCTCCTGTGGCATAGTCACTAGCATCTGTTTTGATCTCAAATGGTCTTTGAAGATCTGGAAATGCTAGTACTGGTGCTATACTAATTTTTTCTTTCAAGGTGTCAAAGGCTTTCTACTGTTTTCCTCCCCACCGAAACACCTTGTTCAGTCTTGTCAAAGCATGTAAGGGAGCTGCAATTAAGGAAAAGTTATCAATAAACTTTCACCAATACTGTGCTACTCCTAGGAAGCTTCTAACTTCTATAGCAAATTTAGGTTTAGGCTAGTTTACAATGACTTCAACCTTAGAGGGATCGATCTTCAATTCACCACCCCCTACAATATGACCCAAATAATTCAAATATGTTTTGCCAAATTCACATTTTGATAACTTAACATAGATATCTTCTTTTTTCAAAACATCTAGAGTTTTCTTTACATGCTTCAAATGTTCTTCCCATGTTTTACTGAGAACAAGAATGTCATCTAATTATACAATTACAAAATCATCAATAAAAGGCCTGAGTACATCATTCATAACTCTCATGAAAGTGGCAAGAGAATTAGTTAAGCCAAAAGGCATAACTAGCCATTCATACAACCCTTGCTTTGTTTTGAAAGCAGTCTTCCATGCATCTTGCTCTGCTACTTTGACCTAATGATAGCCACTACACAAGTCAAACTTGGAAAAGTAAACAACTTCTTTCAGGTGATCCAATAGATCATCAATGCGAGGAAGGGGATAATGATTCTTGATTGTTATTTTATTCAGTGCTCTGTAATCAATGCACATCCTCCTCGAACCATCTTTCTTTCTCACCAACACGATTGGAGTTCTGCATGGTGATGTGCTTGGTCTTATGAACCCTTTCTCGAGCAGCTCTTGCACCTGCTTCTTGATCTGTGTATTCTCTAAAGTGGATAATATGTACATTCCGATGTTAGGAAATGGAGCATATTGCTGCAAATGAATATCATGTACAATTTCCCTTTTTTGTGGTAGACCTTTAGGTTCTTAAAATAGGATATCATATTCTGGAACAACTTTTTCTAAATCAGCTTTCTATTTAGCATCACAGCCCTCAAATAAATTGGTTTTATCAGGTTCCTTTTCTTTTATATCCATCAGTAAAATTTTCTTGCATGAGTTTACAATTCTTTTCATCTACCCTGCGTTTATGAGAGTATAATTATTTTTGAGTTTATGAGCTCTTACAATATATTCTATTCCATCTTTAATGAGTTGATACTTTATTTTCAGCTCTATAGAAAATGGATTTTCTATCATACAAGTAAGGACTTCCAAAAACAATACCACATATATCCAAGGGAATTACATCTAATTCAACCCCATCTACAAATGCTGAACCAATGGCAAATCTAATTTTACATTGTCTAGTCACTTGTAGCTTTGCTTTATCACATACCCAACCTAATGGATATGGCTTCTTGTGAGGTGTGGTGAGTAATCCCAGCTTCTTCACAATTGATTCATAAATTAAGTTTACTTGTGAGCCACTATCAAATAAAGTATCAATCTTTTGATGCTTCGAAATAACTCTAATATGAAAAAGCTCATGTATTTTCCTCTCATTTTCTTCATTATCAATAGTTTGTGAAAAATTACTAGTAGATGATTCATATTTTTTAAGTTTTTTACCTGTAGCTATGATTGTTGTTTCATCACTTGAGTTTGACCCCAAATCCTTTTCTATCGCAGCAGCAGTCTTCTTCTTCTTGCCATCAAACTTCTTGGGTTTCAGCTTCGGATGCAAAGACCAGCAATGTTCATCATCATGTCCATCCTTATTGTAGTGAGTGCATGAAGATTTGGATTTCAGTACAACATTTTCCTTCCTCTCTTTCCATTTCTGCTTCCTCTTTTCCTTTTTCTTGCTTACAGTGGGTTTTGATGATCCCCCAATATTTGGGTTCACATTCTTGCCTCTAGCCTGTAGATGTGTAGCCTAAACGGATACATCATTTATGCTAGTGGGGTTAAACATGAGAATGGTGTGCCTCAAATAGCTATGTAGACCACCTATATACTTCAACAAAGTTTTAGGTGAGCCTAGAGAAATGCCTAGAATTAAAGCTCTTTTTCTAAATTATTGGCTATAGCTTTGTACACTTTTCCCCTTTAATTGGCGAAGAGTTTTCCAACTCATCATGGCTTGCTGCATATAAGCAAGTGGATAGAATTGTTTTTTAATGGCAGAAACAAATTCAGTCTAGGTAGAAAGAATTTTACCATGATTCTTCAAATCAGCTTGTGTCTTGCCTTCCCACCATACTAAGGTCTTTCCTCCAAGGTGTAGGATGGCCAGCTGAATTTTACTCCTTTCTGAATCAATATTTTGCACCCTGCAATACACATCAATCTTTCTAATCCAGTTATCTATATTTTCTGCATTTAATTCTCCATCATATATTGGCAAATCAAATTTTACATCTAATTTAATCAAAGAGGTTTTCTTCTTTTTATTTTCAGGGCTAGAAGGAGGTGTGGATAAAGGAGGCTCTTTTCCTTTCCCTTTGCCTTCAGAATTGCCATCTAGAAGAGGTTCCTCTGTTCCCTTGTCTTGTTTGGAGGTTGAAGTATCTTCACCTCGCCCTTTCTTAAATTCTCGATACATCTCTTCTACCATGGCTCTCATGGTCATGAAACTATCCATGAACTAAGAGTTTGATTCCAAGGGAATTTCTTTTGTCATTTTCCTCCTAGGATAAACTCTACCAATTTTTGGGTTAGCCTCTACCAATTCTCCTTCTCCTAATTTGAGATTTGACCTAGTTAGCATTCAACAATCCAGCACAAGCTTGTCTAACCTTAGCAAACCTAGTGCTCTGATACCACTTGATCTGAAAAGGAGATCTTAACAATTAATAAGGTATTACAGACTCATGTGTGTGGATTTGCCTATGTTATTTTATGCAATGGATCAATAAGATTGTTAAATACATAGACAATGAAGCAATAAAGAAGAATAATAGATAACACACATAAACACAACAAATTTAATAAGGAGTTCACCCAATACTCCTGGGCTACATCTCCTGGTCCAGCCTTCAGTGGTGACGTCTCTATTATGTCTTCAAACAGAGTTTTACAATAGTATGAGCTCAATTTGAGACTCAACACCCAACAGATACAACAGCAAGATTTTTTCTTGAACCTCTCAAGCCTCTTTGAGTACATAGATCTCTCAATCACTCTCTGTCTCTGTCTTTTCTCTATCTCGACATTGCCTTCAATACTGATTGCCTCTTTTTGCTCTCTGTCTATGGCTTTAAAGCCAATTTTCTTTTCTTGTTCATTTCTTCTTCTCGGCTTTCTGTCTCCTGGACTCTATCTACTTGAATCCCTCTTCTAGAGTTAAACAATCATTGTATAACACATTCAGGGGAGGTGGTCAACTAATCTACAACGGATAAGTGCATCGACCCTTGAAATCCCTGAAACGACCGCTTTCTGTTAACACAAAGAAATGTATTCAAAATTGTGAAAATTCGCCAAAACATAGTCTTTCGGACTTTAAAAGTCTTAAATATGGTCTATACTCCTATCGGGTCCATCCTCAATCTCTATTGCAAGTCGCTTCGGCCCCTTATTCCAAGGTTTCCCTTTATATTTTGGAAATACGTAAAAATACTAAAAATAACTTTAAAATGGCTTCCTCCATGACTTGAAACAATATAGATTTTCATTCCCAACCCCTTCGGGTCCGGGTTTCATCGCATTGATGCTTCCCTTTGTATCTCGTTTAATAAATGAAATACACTAATTACAAAGAAATCTATTGTTTGACAGATCTCAAATCATATCAAATAACGCTTGTATTTCCATTGGGTCCGGCTGATCGCATCACATATATATATATATATATATGTGTGTGTGTGTGTGTGTGTAAGTACCGCTCTATTGCATTTGCCGATTGTGATATCGGGATGCGATTGATCGTAATTGCATATAGTGTAACCCTAGGCCATTTGGTGAGCACTTCTCCGTATTCATCAACTGTGATTCTACGATGCAACGTGGGTCATCGATCTGCGCGCTTGTTCGATGGTCCTCGTTGACTCCTCCAATCACCATAGCAAGTTCACAGGGTCTCCGCTAATAACCTTCGATAGCCTTTTCCAATTGTGGCTTGCTGATCAGATCCGGACCGTTGATTGGCCAGATCTGACGGCTACTGTGCATTCACTGTTGAAGCCTCCGATAAGCCTATTTTCCTTGTTTTCTTGTGTTTTTCGCTTCTCGATAGTGTTTTTTCGCCTTTTTGAAGGTTCCCCTTATGCAATAGTTTTGATCTTTTGAATGCTTTTGAAGACTTAGAGAGTATTCTAGGATCCATTTGGATCAATAGCATGCACATCTCCTCCAAATGATCCATTCAGTTTTGCAGATCCCTTCCTTGTTTAGCAGGGATTCTTCAGTTGTTCTACCCGCCCTCCCACATATTTTTTAGGGAAGGGGCTTTGTATCTCATGTACTTAGATATTATTATATTCATACCTAACTCATGTTTTTTCTAGGTGCATTATGTATATGGGACACATTGTATTATTTTATGGCTCTGTAATGCTAGCATGTCATGTATGATTCAGCATGTACTTCATTGCTCAGTTTTATATTTCTGGGCGAACCTTTAGTTTTGTACTAAGTTATCTCAGAGGGTATGGGTATGCCTCCCTCGCCTCATTGAGGTTTAGTACCACAACATAAAAGGAGACTTGCATTAGTCTCGCCCCCTCTGTCCCTATCCTCTTTCAATTTAGCCTCATTGGTGTCTCTCTCTCTGACTCCCCTGTGTTGTCTAATGTTTGTGTCTTTACAGCATACTTAAGCCATACCTTTTGCTCCTAACACTCGTACGTTGGGGGGAAATATCTTATCACCAAAAAATTGACCATCTAGCCTAATTTACTAGATGGATCGAAGTACACCATGTAAAGCCAATTTTACCATAGTAAAATTGCTTTCACTGTGACAAATTACTTAATAAACCACCTTTGTTAAGTAATTTATAGTTAAACCCTTGAATGATAACTAAATAAATCACTATTTATTTCATTTTCTTCTAGGAATAATTAATTAAACCATTGTTTTATTATTATTCCCTGTCATATTTGATCGTGTCATGAAAAATAAACAAATAAATCATTAATTATCTTATTTTTCTCCAAGAATAATTAATTAATCACTAATTAATTATTATTCTTTATCAAATTTGACTAAATCCCTTAGGAATAATTAAACAAATCATTATTTCTTTATTATTCCTTAACTAATTCCTTGAGATGATAAATAAATCATTTATTTATTTATTATTTCTAAATAAAAATTTAAACACTTTTTCCCTCCTAAACAAATATAATAAAATATTCCAAGCAGTTATTCCAAGAATGGGATCAATAATATTTTATTATTGCTCATTATTCGAGGATAACTCAATATTTTGTTATAAATAGATGGGTTTTACATTCATTATTCATTTTTGATTATTTTCATTGCTGCCCTCATTTTTGTAACTCTGATTGTTTTCATTTTTGCACACCATATTTTGGCTGGGTTTACACATTATAGAGGTGAGAGACTCTACACAAGCTAAAGACATTTGAGGATAGCCAAGAACCCATCCCATAGAGGGGGACTACTAATATCTATTTGTTCCCTTCGTAGGTGCTATAATAAAATTATTATTTACATATCTAGTTTCCATTGGATGATTGGAATTATTACTCTTTCTTTTTGCTATTTAACTATGATTATGGCATAGATCCGAACTTTGGCAGGTGTTGTTTCTATCAGTTGTTGCAGATCTACAATGTTTAGCAACCATTTATATTGTTGAGATTGTTTGTCGTCCACAATATTAAGTGGTTCGTTTTGTACATCTTTGAGAACAAAACACTGGAACACTATAAGAATACATAAACTGACATAAATGTAGCAAATAAATTAAGGAAATATGAAATCAAATGCATGGAGATGATTGTAACTCATCGAAACTATGATCAACACAATAAATAAGAAATGTTATGTTCAAGCACATATATGAATAGTATATTATGCCAATATAATTGTACATCAATAGCTTAATGGAGAATGTGGAAATAAGGAACAAAAAGTACAATAAAGGTAATTAAGTTCCTATGGTGGCCCCTCCCCAAGGTGTCGAGTAACCTCAAATAAAATTAACTCAACAAACTTGCAAAGATATTTCTCTTTTCATTAATGGAAATCTATTATTACAAAGATGGAAATGTAAAAACCTAGAAATATGCAAAATAACAATATGATTTTCTTCTTCATAAAAAGGAAGTCCCTCCAATTGGTTTAAGTTCCCTTGTTATAAGAAATGTGAGGGAGACACGTCCTCAATAGGAGGGATATGTTTTCATCCAAAAATCCATAGAATCATGTTAATTGTTCTGTTAGGCTTGTTTCACAACTACCTTTCCTTTAACTGCTGATAGCTTTGACTTTTAGTGATCTTGTAGGTGTATATTGAAAATCGAGGGGAGATGGCCCCCATGCTTTTAGTAGGCTACTAGAGGAGCTTGTTTTCCTAAAAAAGTTGTCCACATTAGGATGCTAAGGCTACCAAAGGTCACAAAAATCATCAGTATGGTTAAATGTCTTAGGCACACATTTCAACATAAGGAATGACATGTAAACTAGCAAAGTGTGCAATAACCAAGGTCGGAAATACATGTATCCCTAGGTGAAAAAGTTTATAGATGGGCCTTTAAATGTAGAATTCAAGGTTCCATCAAGGTTCTTTTGTTACCTTCTTTCCATGCTTAAGCAACACCCTTTGGAACATTAATTCCTTACCTTCTCCTTGTCAAAGGGTTATTTTATTTAACCAACAATGGTCTCTTTTCACTAGTATGACTTGTATTCAATCTTCACTTCTTCTTCATGCATTATGATTTTATGGACATTTGGATGTGTTATGCCCCTCTGCTCTACATTTGTAGCAAGTAATATTATAGTAAATCCTTTTCCTCTTCCAAATCATGTACCTCATATAGTGTCATTTAATCCTTTATTTCTTGGGCTACTAGTAGATTCATTTTCCTTTTCATTGTTTCTAGCAATACTTTTTGTGCCCCTACCTCTTAATCGCTTTTCTCAAAAAAAAATCGTGTTCTTTTCTATCAATTTTTTCTTCCACGCTCAAGGAATTTTGAGAGGCTTCCTTTATATTCTAAATAAATGTGTGCTCATCTCACCTTGAATTTAATATTTTAAGTTACTCAAGTACATAACCTCTCTTTTATAGTTTAGTTCTTTAATCCCTAATCTAAGTGACAATCTAAAATATTCCTCAATGTACTCTTGGAAAGCCAACTCATTTTTCCTTAAATTATATACTTTTTAACACAAAATATGTTGATTATTATCAGGTAGTAGTTTTTCCTTATTTTTTCTCACCATGTTCCTCTAGGTTGTAATCTTCTCAAATTGGTTATCTACTCTATCATTTTGTAGCATATCCCATCAGAGTGAAGCATGCCCCTTTAACTTTGTCATGGAAAGTAAAATTTTATTTGGGTCCTAAACATTATCATACTCACATTATCTTTCAACCTCCCATATCCAATCAATTATAGTCTTGGACATTAAGCTACCATCATAATATTAAACCTCCACCTTTGTGCTACTTCTATCCTTGAGAAAGGATATCAAACATATTGCTAGGTCCATTCCTCAACATTTCTCTCTTCTTCAATCTCATATTCCAACTCTAAGATTGATTCAACATCCCCAAATCCCCTTATTTTCCATATCATCTATTATGTCTCTTAATTCCTTCACTTATTTGTTCCTTGGGATGAAAAGGAAAGATGTATTTTATGAGCTTCCATGTTATAAGCATCTTAATATTTCCCACTTATTAGACCACATGTGTATACTAAAAATTGTTCCATATTCTTTATGGAAGCACATAAAATCAAATAAAAGTGACAAATTGGCTACAAGGATGAATATTATTTCTCCAAATACTAAAAGGAGACATTGGCTAAGTAAAGAACTGATAGGGGAATTTGGTCCCTCTTTGTCTTCTAAAGAAATTGATTTCCTATGGGTTTTGAAAAAATATGATCTTTCTATGACAAATGATGTTATATTGGGTGTGAAAGTACCTTATTTTTATGGGTTAACTCTATGATGATGCTTCACTATAGAAGGGAATTTTTAAGTGTTCAAATCACATGAGCATATGAAACTTCCAAGTGTATGTATGTCAAATACATGACTCCTTTTTCGTGGTGTTTGTTAAAATACACTATGCGCTCATAAATGCATGGAAATTAATTGTTTGTGTATCTATTTTATAGTGTCATTATATTTTGCTCACACATGGTTGTGTGAACCATGACTTCTCCCATCACCTATGACATGACATATTCAAACTTGTTAGACTTTAAGCTTCTATGGTAGTTTTTTGGAGTAGCATGATCTAGATTATGCACAGTATTATGTTCATTTCATCGACGTTTCGAACCCCAAAGGGGGTCCATCATCACGATCAAAATTGATAGAATATGAATGATAGTTCCTTGAGAGAAGAATCTTCCGACTAGAGTATATATAAACCTAGAAAATTTTTAAATTTTTATAGAAGCCGACCCTTACATATATGAATTATTTTATTTTTAATTCTAATTTATTATAATAATTTTAGTTTAATTATTTTAATTTTGATTACTCTAGCGCTTTAATTATTTGATTTTATTATATGTTAAATAATAAATTCATAATCCTAATAAATACTAATTATAAGTTTATTTTATATGTAATTAATGTTATTCTTTTTATAATTAGTTTATTTTAAATTTATCTTAATAAAATTAATTTTATTTAATACTAATAATTAATTAATTGATTAAGATAGAACCTTAGTATTTAATTAATAGAGATGTAGATTTTTATTTATCCTATTTATACCCATTGATTATAGGTTAGTTTTTATTGTTTTAATTATTTTAATTATTTTTATTTACCCAAGATCTAAAAAAGTAAGTTAATAAATTAATTCATAAATGAGGTTTAATTAATCAATTAATTAAATTATTTATAATTCTTTTCTTTATTTTTTAAATTTAATTAATTTAATTGATCCTAGTATCTAATAAAGAAATATTATTTAATTATTTAATTGATCCAATTAATTAATTAATTAATTTAAATTTGTTAAACACACATGGACAACAAAGGAATATGAATGATAAATCATGCAAGTACTTTTTTTATTAACAAATGATATACATTTATAGTACATTATGTGATCATTGGGTTTCACATCCCAAGGTCTCTTGGACTCCTTTTGTTCATTTGGCTTCCACACTAACCCATTGAGGATTATGTGTCCAACATTCCCCCCCTTAATCCGAAGGGTTATGTATGAGTCCAAGAAGAGAGTTGTAATACAAAATGTGCAAAAATGCATGGCAGCACTAGGCTGAATGTGCTCTCTGAAATGTTGGTATAGAGGGTGGTGGTTTAAGGATGACCACCAACACTGGAATGCTTAGTGCAGTTCCTAGAACTCTTCCAAAACTGGCAAGAAGCTGAAGTCTTATGCTAGAGGAAGTGCTCCTATTGTTTTGAAGAGGGAAACCTTCAACCATGAAAGGGAAGTCTCACCCCGCATAAAGGGAGAACTTCAACTTGAAAAGGGAAGTCTCATTCTGTGATGGTTTAAGGATGACCAACAACTCTAGAATGCTTAATGCAATTCCTGGAACTCTTCCAAAACTAGCAAGAAGCTGGAGTCTTTTGCTAGAGGAAGTGTTCTCAATTTTGTTCCTGGAATTCTTCCAAAGCTAGCAAGAAGCTGAAGTCTTCTGCTAGAGGAAGTGTCCCAGAGTGCCAACTGAAGGCATGTTCAGGGGCATCTTTGTCTCTGGCTACAACTCTGAAACTGGTGTGGTAGGTTGTGGCTCAGGCTCGCTTGATGCGGCTTTGAATCTTGTAGATGACCATCATTTCCCCCCTGTCAGATACAAGGTGAGATTATGGAGGAAACTTAGCTGCAAGGCTTTTCAATACTCTGGAACAAGTTCTGAAATGTGTTTGGAATATCTTCCTGGCTGTTGATGCCCATTGCCAAGAAGCGATCCATCCAAGATGAATCTTTGTTCTTGCAGGACGTTTGTTTCTGAAGCATCTGTGTCAAGAATGAGTAGTTTTATGACAGTGCTTACATGGATGAAGATCAAAACAATGATCTTTCAGATGGCCAACTCGGTCAGAGTGTTGGAATTTTACAATATGTTGTTGTTGTGGAAGAGGGGTAGAATCTGTAACAGTTGACAGTGAACTGTCATGAGGAGCAGGTGAACTGTCATGGATGAATCCAGCACTCTTAAACAGAATGGGCTTGGCATAGTCTGGAATATGAAAGGACAAGTCCTTGTCATATCCAAGACCAGTTCTGTGCTTGTTGTGGACAAGTTGTTCCCAACGTCTGATGATGGGCTTGGGAAGAGCAGACTGAGTTTCTGCATCTGCATGTACAACTGCTGCTTTATTTGGCACTGGATTTGAATGAACTTCAACAATATTGTCTTGTTGTTTATGGGAATCTGTTTCATTGTTATGAACAGAAACAAGTTCAGAATGATGACTCCTCTGTTGTAATTCTTATTGCTGTAGCTTTGTCTCAAGCTGCAAAAACTCAATATTCTCCTGTGCATTTTGTAGACATATTTTAATATTGAATAAAGAGGTTTTGTTGATCTTAACCATCTCATCAACAGTGGAATGAATTAGGATATTCAATAACTTTAATGCATCTTCACGTCTGGCCATTATCTCAATAGATAAACCCTGATATGCAAATGATTTTTGCCACAATGTTCTCCAAGGTGGGTGATTTTCGTAAGCTTATTCACTGTACATTGTTTTTAATGCTTCCATATGCAGTAATAGTCTTCAAAGAAACTTATATTATCTAATAGCAAATTAAATGCAACGACCATTAAGTGATAGCTACTGCATGATGGACTTTTCTCATTCAAAAAACTTAACTAAACAACGAAAAAATTGGAAGATAGAACCTGATAATTAAATGTCAGCGAACATAAATTAGTAGATATGCGATTATCAGTCCCCAAAATGGCACCTCAACATTTGTTTATGATGTACGTTGCCCAGGAAATGGAAGAATAGATTCTCTCTTCACCACAGTCCTTGTATCATGATCAAACCACACTCATTCAACTTCTGGCAGTTCCTTCAATGCAGCATATCATGCTGGGAATGCCCTCAGTAATGCAGACAACCAAGTTCAGCGCAACATTCATTGCTTCCAAAATAGCTGCAGCAGCAAAAATGAGTGGGTTCTGTTTCACCTTCCTCAAGACACCCGTCCAACTACTCAACTAATGATTCCAACGGTCACTGTAGCTTCAGAACTTTGTCTCATCATGATCTACAATCTTGTTTTCAGCTCGACAAATGATGAAGAAATGGTTCAGAATATTGAAATTCTTTATGAATTTTTTGTAAAGAATGGGCTTGAATTTGAAAATATGGCTCTGACTAAGCAAGTAGGTAATCCAAAGTTTTCATTTTTATTTGATGGAGCACCCAGCAGTGATGCGGCAATTGGATATCAGTATTTTCAGTGGATGAAAAAAAATGGCACTGCAAATAACTACAAGTGAGCAGGTGGAAAATCAGGGTCAATCTATACAACCATCAGAGACACCTATGTATAGCCAACAATCAATAGTCATGCAACTGGAGTATGAAAAACTTCTGATACCAAGCCAGAGAGCCACACTTAATTTGGACAGTGCGGCCATGGCCTTCCGTGAGAGAAAATGTGTGACCCACTATTTGGACGGGAGAGGAATCGCACCATCGATGTTGGTGGATTTATATGTAGATATCATGGACCTCCCAACTTACAGTAACATGATAAGGTGAAAAAAATTGATGTTGTTCCATATTTGAGGAGAAATCGTAAGCCAGAAGATCAAACCAATTCCCCTTGTCTGATTGTGAGAGGCCAAACAGAAAATCCTAAATCTGACTTCACTTTTTTTGATTGAGGGAGGTTCTCAGACAAACTCTGATGATGCACCTCAATATGATAACGTCCTGCTGCCCATGGAAGCTTGTGTCGTTGCAATGGGGTAGAAGTCTGGAGACGATTGTAGGGATAGAAGTGTCAGCGAAAAGTTGACGAAAATGGCAGGAGGTGATGTGGAGGGGTGATATCAAACGATTCACGAAAATTTCACATTTCTCAGACAATTGTTCAGGGAAGGATGAAAATTTGGTGAATAGGTATTTCCATCAATCAAGCCCTTTGGGATTAATATTGGAGATGAAATGATATCAGTAGTTGGCCGGCTCATACCAGAGCCCAAATTGGCGGCAAAAACAGTGGTGGCAAACGCACCAGAGGCAAACGAAACAGAGGGCGTTTCCGCTACCCCACAGCCAGCACCGCTACCCCACATCATTTTCACATGGTCTCAGTTCAATGGACCATTCAATATAGCTCTGATATATGCCAAGGGTGCTTCAAGCATAGACAAAACCAGTGTTCACTCTAGCATTCAATCCAATATAGCGTTCATTCCAGCGTTCAGTGGAATGGTGTCATACCATGTACAGTGCGGGCAGAGAATAATGGACAGAGAATAATAGACATCGTGGATAGAGAATAATGGACAGAGGCGTTCTTCTGCCTTCCATCAGTTCAGGACAGCATGGACAGTGATGGACAGAACAACGCTTCTTTCGGGAACGTTCATGGGCAGTGAGGCAGAGAGCGCAGGTACTATGTCAGGCAAAGAGCGCAAGTACAGAGAGGGCAGGTATAAAAAGTCTATGACACTGACGCAGTGAGACAACGTTTGCAGCTGGTCTCTTGATAGAGGGCGTAGGCTTGACAGAAGGTGCAGACAATGTCAAAAACGTATATGACAGACAGACATGTCAGAACAGCTTGGACAACGCTGGCATTGTTAGGCATAGGGACATTTCATCATTCAAGTGACTATGGCAGATAGAGCGTAGGTCTGTATAAAGGAATATGGTAGAAATAAACTGCACAGAAAGGCCATAAAACAAATGGCTCAAAAATAATTATGCAGGGCAGGAATACGCCTTCTCTGATACCATGTTAAACACACATGGACAACAAAGGAATATGATGATAAATCATGCAAGTACATTTTTTATTAAAAAATGATATACATTTATAGTACATTATGTGACCGTTGGGTTTCACATCCCAAGGTCTCTTGGAATTCTTTTGTCCGTTCGGCTTCCACACTAACCCATTGAGGATTATGTGTCCAACAAAATTTAATTGATTAATTAATTAATTTAATTTATTTGTTTCATATTTATTTTTTATAATTTATTATTCTATTTTTCATTTATCTCCCCATGTTAATTATTTAACCCTAAGTGTCTTAATTGATAAATAAGAAATTTAATTATTTATTTTATTGATGAATTAATCAATTAATCAATTAATTAATTTATAATTTTTATAATTTTCTTTATCAAATGTAATTTTGGTTATTATTAATTAAGTTTCAATTTTAATTCATTGATTAATTTTAATTAATTAAATTAAAATTAATTAATTGATTAATTTAATTTAATTAATTAATTAAAATTACATTAATTAATTAATTTTTTTTAATTTTATCAATTTTGGGGAACCCATGATACTATGCTTCTAAAGGTTTGGAGGGATTTATTTGTCTAATCAGGGGAAGCCAATTTCCACTAATCTCACTCCCATTGTCCCTGTTGAGGTTATGAGAAAATTTCATAATTTTGATGGCCTCTCTAATTTTTTTCTTTTGATAATGATCCTCTTTTGCAATTATTTTAGCGTCCTCTAAACACACATGATGTTTGGTTTTGGAGATCTCGTACATCAGCCCTTGTGGAACACTCATCCAAAACCAAACATCATGTATGTTTAGAAGACGCTAAAATAATTGCAATAGAGGATCATTATCAAAAGAGAAAAATCAGAGAGGCCATCAAAATTATGAAATTTCCTCAGAACCTCAACACGGACAATGGGAGTAAGATTAGTGGAAACTGGCTTCCCTTGATTAGACAAATAAATCCCTCCAAACCTTTAGAAGCATAGTATCATGGGTTCCCCAAAATTAATAAATTAATAAATAAATAATTAAATTTTAATTAAATTAGTTAAATAGTCAATTAAATTTAATTAAATAATTAAATAAAATTAATAAAAAGTAATAAATAAATAATTTCAATTTTAATTTAATTAATTAATTGAAAATTAATTCAGTAACCAACATTATAAATTATGAAAAATTATAGATTAATATTAAATTAATTAATTAATTGATTAATTAATCAAAAAAATTAATTGTAGAATTGAGGCTTCTGTGATCCATGTCAAAATTACAAGAGATTCTTCAGCGTAAATCACATAAAATTGCATTTGCCGACGCGTTTCGAACCAACTAGTGTGGTTCATCGTGAGAACAAGTTGAAGAAACAGATCTAGCTTAGCATGTTAAATAGTCTGAGGAGAGACTCCAACGGCTAAAAATTGATTAACGGCTAAATTTTGACTTAAGGACCCCAGTCAAATTTTTACTCATAAATTTAATATTATTATAATTTATTATTATTATTCAATATGGAAATAAGTTAAATCAGGTAAAAAATAAATTAATGGTTAGTTTTTTAAAAATAATTTATTAAATAATATTAGTTTGTTAAGAAAAGTTAGGATTAATATATAACTAAATACCATAACTTTAGTGGTTAGTTTAAAAAGTTAAT
>APFE031599531.1:151881-168592 GCA_000404065.3 Pinus taeda | reverse complement strand
CCTAGAGTCAAAAATAGCCGTTAGGTAGCCGTTGGAGTCTCTGCTCAGTCTATTTAACTTGCTAGGCAAGATCTGTTTGTTCAACTTGTCCTGATGATGAACCACACTAGTTGGTTCGAAACGCGTCAACAAAGGTCTCTTTCATGTGATTTACGCCGAAGCTCTTCTTATAACTAATCATTAATTTATTTTATTTATATTTTACCTAATTTAACTTATTTCCATTAATAAAACAATAAATAATATTAATTTAGTAAATAAAAATTAACCGCCTAAAGTCAAAATATTATTATTAATTTTAATATATATATATAATAAATTTAATAATAATTAATAAATAATTTAATTTATATTAATGTTTAAACTAGCACTAAAGTATGGTATTAGTTATATATTAATCCTAACTTTCTTAACAAACTAATAAATAAATAAATTATATATATATATATATATATATATAATATAATATAATTTAAAGAATAAAAGTATTTTTAAAAAACAACTATTAATTTATTTTTTTAACCACTTTAACTATTACCATAAATAATAATTAATAATAAATAATATTAAATTTATGAGTAAAAATTTGACTGGGGTCCTTAAGTCAAAATTTAGCCGTTAATCAATTTTTAGCCGTTGGAGTCTCCCCTCAAACTATTTAACATGCTAAGCTAGATCTATTTCTTCAACTTGTCCTCACGATGAACCACACTTTTTAGCGGTTGGAGTCTCTCCTCAAACTATTTAACATGCTAAGCTAGATCTATTTCTTCAACTTGTCCTGACGATGAACCACACTAGTTGGTTCGAAACGCGTCGACAAATGAAATTTTATGTGATTTACGCTAAAGAATCTCTCGTAACAAATAAATTAAAATAATTTACTTATTTGTCAATTAGACACTTGGGGTTAAATAAAATTAACATTGGGAGATAAATTGAAAAATAGAAATATATAAATTATAAAAAAAATATGAAAACAAATAAAATTTAATTAATTTAATTAATCAATTAAATTAATTAATTAATAAATTTAGATTAATTTAATTGAATCTCACTCTCGCTCTGTGAAAATAATATTTCTCTTATTAGATACCATATGATTTAGATTAACTAAAAATAAAAATTAAAAGTAAATTTAAGTTTTTTTTAAAGAAAAAAGAATTATAAATTAATTAATTAATTAAAAAACTGATTAATTATATTACCGTTTAAAGTAACTTAGGTTAAAACTAAAAAATAATAAAAATTAATTTTAAAACAATAAATATACTAACTATATACAATGGATATAAATTGGATTACATACAAAATCTACATCTCTTATGAATTAAATACTTAAGGGTTTATAGCTTAATTAAGTATTTAGTAGATAAATAAATTATGTTTATTTAGGATAAAATAATAATTTAAAATAAAATAACGACTAATTATTAAAAATAAATAAAATTACATTACATCTTATAAAAATAAACTTACAATTAGTATTCATTTAAGGTTTATGAATTAATTAATAATTTAATTTTATACATATAACTAAAATCCAAAGTAACTTAAAATAAAAAGTTAGATATTAATCGAAAATTTAAAATATTTAAACTAAAATTTATTTTAATAAATTAATAAAATAAAATAAAAAGAATTCATATATGTAAGGTTCAGGCTTCTATAAAAATTTATCAATTTCTAAGTTTGTATATACTCTCGTTGGAAGATTCTTCTCTCAAGGAACTATCATTCATATTCTATCATTTTTGGTCCTGATGATGGACCCCCTTTGGGGTTCGGAATGTCGACAGAATGAATATATTCAGATTTATTTGCATATTTATTTTGGATCACATCAAAGGAGATTCATATTTCTAGAATTTCATAATGAGATCAAGAGATAGTTGGGATTGCTTTTATATTTGAGAAGAAACTACCCATAAGTGAAATGGATTTGTAGATCCATTTTCTATTCGCCTACCTAATGAAGTTGAATGAGTTATGGTTTTTTCATATCATTTGATGTTCTTTCTAGAAAGTTACACAGAAAAATTAAATGGGTTTGATAAAAAATGTGAAAAACCATAAGACTTTATGGTGGAGAGATACATGGTATACTAGTCATTCTATTAGGCTAATGAGTAAATCAAGAAAATTGATGGCATACTAGGAGAAGCAGTTTGGGAAAGCCAACAATATGATGACAAAAGGGAAGGAGATATACTCCAAGAAAACAATAAAAGGCACATGATAAATAGTAAGTCACTTATTATCAAAATTGTAGATAGAAACTATTTGCACAACTTTACAACTACTTTGAAAATGGATTTCATATAATGAATCAATATATACAAACACATATTAGGTTGTAGCTTTCACTATGTTTTTACTTTGATGTTTTTAGGGAGTTTTACCTCACTACATTAAAGGGTTCTTGAATATTTAGTATAATTTCATCGATGTGTTGAACCCCAGTCTTTAAGGAAGAATATTCATATAGCCTCAGCATATCAACATTAAGTAAAATACAGAATTTTTATTTGGATACCAAATTGAGTTAAGATGCAAGATCATCATTTAATGTATTGAGTACCAACAATTGTTTTGGAAGATCCTCATTTGTGATGTGATCTATTTTTATCCACCTTTCATACACCAAATTTCCACTTGATTGGAGTTATTTGGATTTAATCTTTCCCATGTGAGTTTCATAAACTAAAGTGCTCACACAACAAACCACTTTATTATAATTATAATCCCATATTTTAGACAAATATTCATATGAAAAATTGACATTGGTAAAATAATAATCAATTATACAAGGAAAATTTTAGGCGCTAAATTTCACAAATAGGTTAATTCTCTGTGTTTTTATCACCATAAAATATTTGTTAATTTAATTTTTCTTTAGAAATGATTAGCCCAAAATTTATAAGACAAAATTATTTTCCCTTAGAAATAACTAAAATTTCACAGTGACTATAAAATCATTAGAAATTCAAATATTTTTTATAAAAATATCCTTAAACATTTTATAGTTTGCATATTAACAATTAATTTTACATTTTGTCCTTGGAATTTTCCTTAAACTCGTAATAGTAAGACACTCATATTATTACAATATTGATTCAAGAACAAATTATACTCATACAAATCCTTTTCATGCACACAATACAATAGGCAAACTAATTTTATTTTCATAAAGAAAAATATAAATAATGAATGTCAAGAAATGATTGTTAATTAATTTCAAAATATTCATATATTTCCTCTGAAGAGACCATAGATTTGAGATGGACCTCTTATCTCACAAAAAATGAGTCTTATGTGTCACTTTGGTGTTCAGCTGAATTGTGACATTAAAATTAGAATATTATTATTATTATGAATCATGACATAATTCCATTTCCTTAATATTTATAAAACTCTTTTAGATTAATATTTTGAAATATAAAATTAGCAAAAAAAAAAAAATTAAAAAATAATACTAATAATTTTATTTAAAAATTAGCAATAAATGTTCACGAGGTGTAGAAAAGATGGTGATGGGGTGTACTGTTAAGTCACTCTTTGATGTGAAGATCACAGTTTTGAAACTTCGTGGGAAAAATCCAGTGATGTTAAGGGCTGGTGTGGCCCACGTTGAGTGTGATCCCGGGTAATTTTGATGGCTTAAATGCCCCATGGGTCGTGGTTTCTCAAGCCACAGGTCAAGCCTGATGTAATCTTTGATGAACTTAGACCACTTGACAAAAACAAAAAAAATTGAAGATAAATTTTTTATTATGTATTTTATTTTATTGAGTGATTTAACTCATTATTTAAAGATATATGATTATCTCATATTAGATTACATCAATTTGTCATGGTATATCTAAATATTTACATTTGTGAAAGTTTAAAATATTTTATGTAAAATTTTACTTATACTAAATACTTCTAGATTTTATGTTTTTTTTGTTAATGTTAAAGCTAGCTCTTGTAAGATTAATCTTAATCCTAAATTATTACAACACTTTTACAATTTCACAAAATTAATATCACTATGTGTATGTGTGTGGGTGTTAATGTTTTTTTGGGATAAAATTATATATATATATATATATATATATATATATATATATATATATATATATATTATATATATATATATATTATTTATTTATTTATTTATTTATATTATTTATTTATTTATTTATTTATGTTAACTATTATTCTTTTCTCTCTTTATATTTTAATTTTTTATAAAAATTTATTTCATATAGGGGAGAGGCCTCTATTGTTGTGTAGGGACTAGTAGTTGTCAAGTATTGGAATCACACACCCATCAAAACATGACCAAACAAATTCATAATTTATACATAAATAGATAATATTAAGCTATATCAGCTATTAAATTATGTCCAAAATGGGCCCATATATTGATTGGGCTTATAATTGTCCAACAATGGCCTTTAATATCAAAATTTGATAAGACATCTTGTCCCAAGTACCTCCAGGTTTGATTTAGAAAACAAGACAAAATAAACTTGCAAACATTCCATCCCATAGTATCCAATAGTACACATATCACATCAAACCAATCCCAATAGGTATACACTCGAGAGTCTATGATGAAATTTCATTGCTACCTGCACAAGATTAGGAAATGTATGTGTCAGCCATAGCTACATATATGTTCATCAATGCAACTTGCTCAAGGCAATAAATGACACCAACACACAAGGTTCGAGAATTAAACACAAGATTCAGGACTTAAACACAGGAAAGCACAAGGATCAACCATAAGATTTTATCAACCATTGTGTTAGTGTCAGTATATGCATACTTCCATTAGGGATCAAATATGCTCTTTGCATTTTCATTGTGGGTGTCTCATACTGAATTTTTTTATCATTTCACTAGGTCATGTCTTCAATGGTCCACTGATGGTTTTTTTTCTTCTCAGAAAATCAAATTTTCCCTCATGAGGTACATTTGTTGACCCATCTTTATGTTGCATTCAGTTATGGTTTCAATTATGTTATTTTTAGAGTTAAGATCATTCATGTTTCCATTAGGTCTTAGGGTTCATTTCCAAGGTCAAAAGCATAGTTTCAGTGTAAATAAAGGGCAACAAAGGTATGAGGAAGACTAATAAACAAAGAGTGATTGGTAGCGAGTCATGGTTATTGTACAAAGTTCTTATTTCACTGATGTAATTTTGATCTCAAAAACATGTTTTTGAGATGAAAAAAAAGCATTTTAGTTTGTTCATATTTTTTGATGTAATTGAAGTCATTTTATGTAATAAGTGTTCCCATAAGCTGCCCAAGCATTTCTTCTTACCGCAAGAAATGAGCCATTGAAGAAATTAGCTAAATCAAAGCATCATCCACCTGAAAATAGACAAAGAAAGAAAAGCATCAAACAAAAATTTGAAGACAAAGTAAAAGTTCCAAACAAACATTATAAAGTGGGTTTTTTCTAAGGAAAAATCAAAATCATCCTCCATATAAGTTTTCAAAATCATTTTTCAAACCTCATCATGCTCATTTGACAAAGACAGAAACAGGGAGTTGCAGCGAATTGGTGGCCGAAGAAACCTTGGGCGTTGTGAATAGAGCAAGGAGCGTTGCACACAAGGCAAAGTGGTTGGGCGTTGCACATAGAGAAAGGAGTGCTGCGCATAGGGTGAAATTGTGGGACGCAACACAGGCAGGTAGGGTGTTGCGCATACAACTAGAGAACTACACATAGAGCTTATGTGCCAGTGTATTTTTGCATGGCGTTGCGCATACAACAGGGTGCTGCTCACCTTTACAAGGAAGTGTGCATAGGGCCATCATCCAGCAAAACCATCATAACAACCATTCAAATCGCTCCTCTTGCTACCTAGAGCCTCAAGCAAGTAAGCATACTCCCTAAACTATCCTCCCAACACTCTTTTCAAGATTTTTAAGTTCGTTTGCTATTAAAATTTTTAAACCCTAGGTTGTCTAAAAACCCTCCTTGCTTATCATTTTCTAGTTCATTCCCACATCTTTTTGTCATATCCCTCATTCCCACATCTTGTTTTCATATCCCTAAATATCATCCCTATTTCCTATTCCCTACTGTCAAATATACTCATCCCTTATGCCCTAGTCCCCAAACGAAATCCCTAAACCTATACATACAAAATAGTCCCTATTAAAAAATACCCTCCCCTTCTCACTCTCACATCATACATATCTCATCCTACATCACACAAACTCCTCTCCCCTTCCCCTATCCCTATTCACCAAAACTGACTTCTTGATTACCTTCTCTAGGGTTTCTAAAGCTTCAAACTCAAAATCATGGATAAAGAGGATAAAGATTATGAGGACGAGGAAAACAGTGGCAGTGAAAGCATGGAAGATGAACCTGAGCATCAGAGAAAACCACATAAGGGAGGCAAAATTATAAGAGAGGAACCATCAAACATCAGAGCATTAGAGGCTTTCCCTATGAATGTCTCTTGTTTTAGGCATATATGATGCTATGAGTTTTGTGAGCAATTACAAAGAGTTCAACATGATCCTGAGCTGACCAGGATTTAGGTAGCAAATCTCCATGAGAACAAGGTAACTCTTGCCGGGGTGACATTTACAGTTTCCTCCTCCATCATTGTTGATACTACAAGGATTTCGAATGTGGGGAAAAATGGTATAAAGCACAAGATTTGGATGAGAACTACTATGAGCCATACATCAAATCCAGGTATAGGAATGAAAAGAAAAGGGCCTTTCCCTTCAGGTTCCTTCACGACAAGTATGCCCCTACGATGAGGATTATTATGAAGTATTTTACAAGTGAGGCAAGTTTTATAGATGATACACCTATCATATTAGGCTTCCTATGCACTTCACAAGAGTGAAAATGATGAACATCATGTACTTATTATTCAAGAAAATTGAGAAGATGGCCTACATTGTACAAAAAAGGCCATACCCCCAGTAGATGAATAGTATTTATCATTATTCCTTGATTAAGATTATTTTGCTACATGATATCAACCTCCTCAAAATCTCCCGGGATACATTTATTACCAATGACATCTTCAATGGTCCTCAGATTCCTCCACTAGTGCCTAAAGAAGAAAAAAGGCCTTCCAGCAGTGCCAAAGTAAGGAAAAGTAAGAAGGCTAAAAAGACTAAAGTTGTTGAGAAGCGAGAAACCTACAAAACATATCAGGGAGGGGCTAGAAAGTTGTTTGCATATGATAAGCAAGTGTTTACTCCACTTGATGTGGAAGGGGCCTTGCCTTCCTCACCAACTCATAGGAAAATGCTTGCTCCAAAAGCTATGGAAGAGGCTTTCCCTTCTTCATCAACACAACAGGTACAACAAGTGCAACAGGTGCATAAAGGAAAGGAAAAGATGTTGGAGGAAAGCCTCAATGATGAAGAGGAAATGGAATTTTATTTGATGGAACATGATGGACTAGAAAAACCCCACATTCACCATGGCATTGAGATAGTCCAAGGCTCAAGATGAGGTGACAAATGAAAATATAATCATAAAGGAAAAAGATGCACAAATCCAAGCACTGATGGACAACTTGGCAAGAGCTAAGTATGTCGTTTCATACCTTGAGCAAGAGAACAAGTAGCTAAGTGACAAACAGGTCCTCATGGATCTAGAACTTCTCAAAGCAAAGAGGTAAGGTGAGAAAGGCAAATCAGTAATGCAAGAGGAAGAAACCCCAACGACCTTGACTACAGAACAAAGGCTTGAAAAGGAGATTGAAGAGGATAGAGAAATATGGCTTAACAGGGTCAATTTGCAATTAGAAAGCTATTACAAAGGGCCGACAGGGACAATCAAATCATCAGGCCCATGGCTCACCATTACTGGACTGGGACAAGATTTTTCACATAAGAGTCAAGAAAATGGAGACAAGGCTAAAACAAGCCCTCAAATTTTGAGTAAGTTTTTAGATTTTTTTCATTTTTGAAGAATTTAGTAGTTTTTGACTCAGGAAAATTGGCTCTAGCGCTTTTCCTAGGGGAATCCAATGAGGAAATGGTAAACATTTTTGGATTCATAATTATGATTACATGCACCCTATTCATTTTCTAAGATTTTGGAGCAAAACTGGTTGGTCAAAAGGTCAAAAAACACCCAAAAAATGACCTTTTTGCCCTCTTTTTGACCATGGCATTGCGCATAGAAGCAGTCTTCGGAGAATCCATTTTTGACGGATCAAATCAACTCCAATTGGGAAACTAAAGGACTATTTGGAAAGTATATAGGACAGGCTTTGGAATGAGCTATCTGGAGTTCAATTTGGACACCAGGAAGGCCTCCCAAATGGCCCTACAAAAAGTTCTACACATAGCTTTCTAGTGCCGCGCATAGGACAATTTTCTACTAAAATTGCACTTCACTGTGCCATGACTGTAATTTTTGGGTTTTCTCTCATGGATGATGTTTTTACTGATGTAAATGGTGGCTAGGCATGTAAATAAGATGAATAATAGTTACTATAGGGGAGATTCATTGGATCAAAAGTTCTCTTGAAGTCAAATGAATCAGTTCCCTCCCTTTTAGAAGCAAGTTGTTAGGGTTGCCTAGATTCTAGTTTCTTGTTCAGTTTTTGATGGATTAGTTCCTTGTCTTAGGGATTCGACCCTTGAGGATGGGAGGATGTTGAATTTAGGTCTATATCTTCTTTAACTTTCTCATTGTAAAGGGTTGGACTCAGTGGGATGCTTAGGCTTTGTTAGACATCATTTTGTACCAGTTACAACAGGAGATTAATGAAAAATTGCAGCTATTTCTTTGGGATCCATGTGGTATGATGTTTAGTTCATTTTTTTCCATTTAGTCATTTCATGTCTTTATGTGAATGTATACAAGTCTGAAAGGTAGAACCCATAACTTTTATGCTTTGTTTTGGCTAGAAATTTCACAATCTGTATTTTCTTCAGTTTAGGAAGAACCCATGAGGTTTACATGCTTTTCCTAGCTCCTCACTTGTATTTTCACCTCTCCAATCAAACCCTAAGGTTCTGATCACTGTGCCTACCTTGCCCCATCAAACACCCTGCAATTTTGACCTAATTTCCTTGCCCTAACTAATTGGCTCCTCTTGATCTAGCAAAACCCTTCAAAATAAAATTGAACCTTGTGCTACTATACCTAACGTAATATCACTTTCTAGATCTAGTCAATTTGGCTGAGATCCTTAAGGAGAGAGCCCTCTTATCGCCTAGTAGGGCTAGCTACATGGCTAAGAATGGTTTTTGGTTACCTTGGCATTGCCTTCCTTCAACCAGAGGTTCAATCCAGGTGCTAACATAGTGGCTACCATACTAGGGAACAAAAGATCAGAAATTAATCACCCCAGTAAGATGTTTTATTCGACTTCTTAAGCTTGTGGATGATGAGTTTTAAAATTTAATCATAGGCTGAATTAGAAAGTTGTAAAGTAATATCTTAATTTTCAAAATTAGACATACTCACTTCTCGAAAGTACACCAGATCCAATCTAGATCTAATTCCTTCGACCATTGTCAGTGATCCTCATAAAATTAGGTGAAAATCTAAGAAAGTTACAGCGAAATATAGTTTAGCTAGAGAACAATCAAGTGAGGATTTCATTCCTTGAGTTAATTCACTCCCAGGAAGGTTAGACACTTTGCAAGATATTGCGTTTGATATTAATTTTGAGAAGAGTTTATTTCATAGTAAATATTTAAATTGGATTGATCAGATAGTTGTTGATTCCTCTATATCTCTTCATAACCCCGTTGAAGACTTGTTTTTACACAATAAAATAGGTTCATAGCTTATTCGCAATCTTGATCACTTGTAAAACCTCTCTTGAAACTTAAACACTTGGGTGCAAAATAAGATTCATAGGCCATGTTTCTATTTTTGAAATACTTCCATTGCATCTACCACCACTCAAACTATCCCTCATCCTCCACCTTATTTCATAGATTGTTCACACCACTCAATCTATCATTAATCCCCCTTTGATTATACCAAATATCCCAATCCTTGTTTTAAATCCACCACCTCCCCCACCTCCAGTTATGGCTGCCCGATATGCACCCCTTATTTTTCCTCAAAATCCTCATGCCATGCCCCCTGCTTATCAAACCAAAATACCTTACTTCAACGGCACCAAAACTATTTCAGCTTAATAACACGTAGACAAGATGAATGATTTATTTGACCTCCATGAAGTTGAAATTGAAGATGTGATGATAAGGCTATTTGTACAAAGTTTTGGAGGAGAAATTCAGAAATGGTTTAGAGCCCTACCAACAACTTCTATCACTACTCTACTTGTCCTTCAGATGTAGTTCCTAGACCAGTGAGAGGTGAAGAAGAATCCCCTTCAGGTTTTGTATGAATATTAGAACATCAAAAGAAATTTTGGCGAGAATGTGCAAGACTATTGTGTGAAATTTAATGCAATAGACAATGCTATCCGTGCAAATATCAAACCACCAGAGGGATTGGCTTTGCTTAAGTTTCCATATGGATTTGATGCCGATATGGCATATCAGTTGCGTGAACATGATCCTACAACTCTAGAAGACATGCAAAAGAATGTTGTCAGTGTAGAAGCGAACTTGATGGCCAAAAGAGCAAGAAGGAGGTTAGAGAAAAGAGTGGCCGTGAAAGAAGAAGCATCTACTTCAGATTTAAAAATGGATACATTGATTCGAAAAATGGAAAGGATGGTTGACTCGCTGTCCATCACAGACATACCTGAACCGCAGATCTAGAATCCAAACTTTAGAGGGCAGCAACAACGCCAATTCTGAATCAAGCAAAGAGAGAAAAAGGCACCAGAACAACCAGCACAACAACAACAGCAGATCAGAACCCCATTACAATAGAATTATGTTCAAGGAGTGGAAGATCCAGTAATTGAAACAAATCACTTCTTCACTGCAGATGGTATGCCTATATTTTTGATCGAAGATGAGGAGTATGCAGAAATTTTTGACATTCTAAAATATGAGGACTACATCTTAGCAAATGATGTTGTTTTGGAGACCGAATCTGATGATTATCAGCATGGCTATATGAATGCTTTGAGCGCACAACACAAACAATATTATTTGAGGAGAAGAGATGTACCAGTTAGTCCTATTCAAAATAGGAAGGAGGTTTAGTCAAAGAATGATCTCTCAAACAATCAGAAAAAAGGAAAGGAGCATGCTGATCAGAATCGTAGCAAGGTAAATCGACCATCAACAAGTACAGTTGCAAAAGAGAAAGACAATCAGAAAAAGGATAGTGTAACGAAGGAGCAAACAAATAAGAGGGATGTTTATGTCAAAGAGGTAGAAAAAGTCACATATTTTAACTTAGAAAGTAAAATTGCTAAATTGAAAGTGTCCATTCCTTTGACCAATCTTGTTAAAAACACCATGTGTCTAGAATTATGCAAATTGATCATTTTTCCAACATGGTGAATGTTGAGGATGATCATCCTAAAATTATTTTTGGTCCAACTATAGAAGGTCAACTAGAAGATAGTGAGGTCCCTCCCTTTTATTTGAGTCTTAGACTACATGAGTATATTCTTCATAATGCTATGCTTGATTCCGGAGCTTCTCACAATCTGATGCCCAAGGCTATCATGGAAAAGTTGCGCCTAGATATCACCCGATAATATCATGATTTGTATTCATTTGATTCTTGTAGAGTTCGCTACATTGGTCTCATCAAATATTTAGTGGTTTCCTTAGATCAAATCCAAGCCAAGAATGTTTTGATGGACGTGGTAGTAGTTGATATACCACCTCGATTTGGTATGCTAATTTCTAGATCATGGGGAGCCAAACTCAAAGGCACTTTACAAATTGACTTCTCTTATGCTACAATCCCATTTTTGGTCAATTGAGGAAGTTGTATCGAGAAAAGAAGATGAAATATATGATCACCAGTAAAGAGAATCCCATAAATCATCCAATAAATGTTGTACATACATATTTAGAGTCTTTTGTTTTGTACACTGATAGTGGATTGAATGATGTAGATATTCAGCTTGTAGAAGTAGATGATGTACCAGAAATTTTCGAAGGTTTTAGAGTAGTTCTTAATCAAGAAAAGAAAAAAGTGCCAATTCCTTCTGAGAAGCCTCTACAGGAGCATAAATTTAGTGAAGAATAGAAAAATGAAGCAACCAACAAAGGTAAGATTGAAACAAAATCAGAATTCCAACATGTAGAAGATAAAGACGGCCTTTGGAGCAGGGACTTCGATGGTGCTTTGGGTAAGGATGGTCCGGGTATTGGAATTTGGATTTGAAGCCCTGTTTTTCAGCCAGAAAAAGTTCCAAGTAATGTTAGAGTGTGTTCCTATAAATTAGGTTTCGATTTCTCTAACAATGAAGTGGAGTATGAGGCATTGATTACAAGTCTAAATATTTAGAAGAAGCTGGGTGCGAAAAGGATTTATGTTTATGGTGATTCAGAGCTAGTGATTAAACAAGTCAAAGGAGAATATCTAGCGAAGCATCCATGGATGAGAGCTTATAAGAATGCAGTCCTGGATATCTTGAAAACGTTTCCAGAATACAGATTGACAGCGGTGTCGGGAAGTCAAAACATCATTGCTGATTCACTTGCTACAATAGCAAGAAATTTGAAAATTCCAATGAATTCTAGCAATAAATTTGAAATTCATGTCAAACATAGGCATACTGTTCCCGATAATTTGAGATATTGGCAGGTTTTCTGGGATGACAATGGAATTAATTCCTTAATGCAGAATTAAGGGAACTTTAAGGATGCTTTCATTGATGGTTTTTGTGATTCCGATGAACAAGACATTGAGGTAAATCAGATGGATATTTTATAGTTGTAGGATAATGTTATTCCTAGAGGTCTTATACCTTTAGAGGATTTCTTTGATCAAGATGATGTGGCGAGAAAACCAACCTTGCTTCCTATTGACAAAGGAGTTGAAGATGTAACCATTGGAACATCGGACTAGCCCAAGCTTGTTAAGTTTTCAAAAAAATTATCTCCCAAGTCAAAGGCTAAGTGTCATGAGGAACGTGTTATATTTGCGGACAAATCTAACCTCCCTAGGAGTCTAAGACTCTCTAGTGACAAACAAACCAAACAAGAGCTATCCTTCTCTAGATACACATCATCCTATAAGAATTCAAATGTTTTCGATCTTACCTTAGGTCCAAACGCTTGTTGTAGTAGTCCAGCCTTCTGATCCAGATGAGCTCCTCCTTCACTTTCAGACCTGCATACACTAACAAAGCAAACGATTACATAGCATCTGAATATTCATTATAAAACAAAGAATATCTATCATATTGACAAAGGAATACATGAAATAATTCATTAACAAATCATTGAGAAGAATGGACTTATTTGTATTAAATAATCAAAGGAACCATTACAACCTGAGCCTTGGTGTTGTGCAAGCTCCTCCCAGGGTCCAGCAAGAGATTTCCTCTACTTTGACAAGCTCACCCACTCCCACTATGGCAACAAGGAAGGATAGTGATCTCTCCTCACAAGTCAACAAATGGAAGTCCTAATTCCAGCAGCATTTACCCTTTAGAATGTTCAGCTTTCAACCCCCCCTCCTTTGGCCCAATGCCTGTATTTATAGTATTCTAGAAGAGGTTATTCAGTTCCAACATCAATGGGATACTCCCTCTTTTGGATGGGGTAGCTCCTCTCTTGATGGGATAAGCTCCTCTATCATAGGGGTGCATGAACCATCTGGAGGCGCTCAATACACGTCAAGAACTCTTCTAGAAGGCCCTAGAAGTGACCACAAGTAACTTTTTAAAGATGAAACTTGCGCCTTTTGACCTTTACAGGGGTACGCACCCTAGCTTTAGTATACAAAGCGTATTACTACGCAGGTTTAATGTATTTGGAGTGCGTACACGCAGGCAAGGTAGAGAGAACCTGCGTACCCAGAGATAAACATGTTTTCAAGTGACTTTCTCTCTTTTGAAGTTTTGACATGAAGAGCAGAGGTATGGGGCTTGACAAAGAGGACAATATGGCTATTGATGGGGCCATATAACTGCAGATAGTCAAGGTGACAAAATTCAGTGTAACAGATTGCCCCCTAAAGTACGAAGCCTGTAATAGATAAGGGTGTTAAGTCATATAAGAAGGGTGAAGTGCTTTATCATTTCGAGGATCATCTTGTGGATAACCCGGTTGGAACCTGCAATTTTCAACACAAAATACATGTAAAATATCATATCATACTGAGGTAGGCATTCCCATACTCAGATCAAAAACTTTAACTATTGGACTAACTATTCTGGTACAAGAATGATTTCATAATACATCATAATCATAGACTCTTGTAGACACAGTATGGACGCAGCCATCTGTTTATGATTGGTCTACAACATAATGAATACAAAACTCCTCGCAGCCTGGATGGTGGAAACTAGATCCAGGGTCTTCATTTCTGTTCCCAAATTGGTACGATTCTAGCCATGTGAATGAATGAGTCGATGTCGAACATGGTAGAAACCACTTGATTACCGGTCAATGATGTAAACCGTTAACAAGTGTGGGAGAGACCACCCGTAATGTCAATGGTTCTCAAAGTACCCAGTACAGTCCATGAAATGTGAATGAATGAGTCGGTGTCGAACATTTTGTGGAATCCTTCGATCGCAAGTCAATGATGAAAACTGACGTCGAAGGCGAGAAACCTACCATTGATGCATGCAGACTTCAAGATACTGATGATTTCTAAGTCAACTTTCTAGATAATGTGCTGATGTCGATAGAAAGCGACTCGTCGCAGGCAAGCCTACAACGCGAAATCATAGTTCAAGTTGAAGAAATGTTGCTGTAAGGACTGACTCAATGATGGTATGATGAATGATAGGTATTTTACAGTTGAATGTTTTGTTTCAGATCTCTTGAACACATAATGACACAACAGATGGTTTGGTGATAAATGACTCAAAGTCGACTCCCATAACCCGGCTAAAAATGTCAAGTGATTTTGGTCAACTGTGAGGTAAAGGATTTCCCAACCCAGGTGAATGAACAAGTGTCGTGTCCAAGAGCGGTAGTAAGGTTTTTCTTGCGAAAAAAAGATATCAAATAGGCTCATTCTTCTCATTTTTCCCCCACCATTTCTGGCAAGTACCTCTTTATTTTTTACAAGCTTGAGGAGGATAACATATGGTTGTTTGTAAGCTCATCCTTCGGATGAGTCCAACTTAGTTTTTGATTCGAACCCTAAGAAGGAGTGGTCCGTTCCTGTTTGTAATAGAACAGGTCCTTTACTGTGAAATTTTAACGAGTCCAGTATAGGAGAAACTCGGCGTTTTTCATGTTTAGGGAGTCTGAAAAACTTAGAAAACTCCAGATTGGACTTTTTCGTAAATTTGTGTCTCCTAAGCCCGAAAAAGTATAAAATAATACCTAGGAGAACCGCTTGATCTTGCGACCAAGGAGTACTTTCATGATTAGTGTCTTTGACCTGAAAGTAAAAAGCGATCAAGGACACGTCATTTTATTTCCAGTATCGAATTTGAAACGACAAAAATCCGGCAATCTTTTCCTGTTTTACGGTCAGAAAAGGGCTATAAGGGGACCGTCTTTTAATTCCGTTTTAACGAGTGTAAAAGAAACGCTCGGCAATCTTTTCAGTTTTTAGGAGTCAGAAAAGGGCTTAAAAGATGACTCTGATGTCTGTTTTGTGGAAAAGTGACAAGTTTCCCCGAAAGTCCCTTTGTCCTGCACAAAAGCGAAACATTACTCATACCTGTTTAAGATGGGCAAAAATGCATTAAAATGACCTTTCATGGTGAAAAATAAACAAAAATATCATTTATTCATCCAAAAAACCTATAAAAAGACCTTTTACCATGTCATTTTTACCATTTTACTGTTGAGGTTGAGAAAAGAGCTTTTGGGCAAGAAACTTCTTGTGGAGATTGCGGAAAATCAGACCGTCGGAATCGAACGCCGTCAGCTCCAGGTAATCCACAACATCCTCCTCTTCAATTTCATCCATTTGCATTTCATTTTTAAGTTTTAGTTTTGTTTTTTGGAAGCCATAGGGTTTTAGGGCGCGCTTCTCGGGGTACGCAGGTGGCCCATGGGTAACCTGCGTACCCCGACATTTTTCCTTAAAGGAAAAATGGTCGGGGTACGCAACCTACCTTCAGGCCAGGTGCGTACCCACGCCCTGTTCCTGAAGGCGGGGTGCGTACCCCATGCAAAGCGCACCCTAAACTCATAATCTTCCAAAGAAACCCTCAAAATTTGATTTCATGATTACTAAAACATGTCTTGTGGTGTGTAGGATATCACTCACCATGCTGGATTGGAGAGAAAGGGAACACGAAGATGTTGATGCGGCCGCTTTAGCTCATCAACCAACGATTGATGCCTTACGAGCATGCGGGCTATACAAATACTGGGTCATTCCGGGCATGAGGGCCCAGGTACCATTTCTGGAGTGGCTGGTAGAGAGGTGGCATATTCAGGACCAATGCTTCTACATCGGAGGCATTCAGCTCGAGATTGAGGCCTCAGACATATACTTCCTTACTGGTTTGCCTAACAGAGGTGAACACCTATCTCTTTTCGGGACTAGGCCGGGTGGCCAATCCCTTACTAGCCTCTGGTTAGAGTGGTGTAACAACCAGGACCAAGACAAGGGGATTGAAATCAAATATATAACCCGTCCTGAACTTATGGTAATTGCCTTTACAGTTGCCAGACTCTGCGGT
>APFE031599531.1:112663-148766 GCA_000404065.3 Pinus taeda | reverse complement strand
CCCTCTACAGTTAGAGTGGTTGTCTCAATAGAATCGAGGGCAATACGCTAGTTGGTCGTTGTGTTTTTGGGAATTTTAGAGGTTGGAGCATCCTTGTAGAGTTGGGTGGTCGGGTGACTCCCATATTCAGAGCCCATGATGAGTCATCGACAAAAATAGGGTGGAAGGAGTTGAGTGTCAGTGGTCATGGGTGTGTAAGTGTCTGTGGGAGGGAAGTGAGTGCTTGGGATTATGGGAGTCCAAGGTCGTTTTTATTGCAGGCATGCAACGAAAATGAGGTAGGCCTCATCGAGGGGATTTCCAATGCGGGCGTGCTGACAACAGAGGTGGTGGTGCCTCTTCCTCCAACGAGGGAAGTGAGTGCTTGGGATTGTGGGAGTCCAAGGTCATTTTTATTGCAGGCATGCAACGAAAATGAGGGAGGACTTGTCGAGGGGATGTCCAAAGCAGGCATTCTGACAACAGAGGTGGTGGTGCCTCTTCCTCCAGCGAGGCTCATTCGACCAACCTGGATAAAGAGGAGGGGCTCTCTCAGATTCTGGAAACACCAACTCTACATGTAGTCCATGTTAACACATTGGACTCCATTGTTGAACAATTGAGGAGGATTCAGACCAACATGGACATCCTCCAGGACCACATGTATGAGGACCACAACGAAAATGTTTCCTACTAGAATGCCATCCAATTCACACAAGAGGAAATTCTAGAGGAACTAGCTCATGTCCATTACAACCAATGTAGAATTCATGATTATCTGTGTGAGATTGAGGAGTGTCTGGAGCACATTGAATTTCACTAGCATGACCAACAAATGCAAAGGGAGCAACCAACTCATGTAGACATGCATCCCCCACGTCCATCCCCCTGATATGAATGTGCTAGGTTTTGTCTTAATTTTTGCTATCTTTTGGCTTGTATAGTTGAGAAGCCCTCCAGAAATAAGGTGCAAATTGAAAAATGTTGTGTTGTATATTTCAGCTCTCATCGACAACAAATCCGGTCAGAGTGAGGCACGACAAGTTGATGACCAACAATATGTACTTGTTTTTCCATCAGTGATATACATATGGGGCTTGATCGACAATTTTTATTTATATTTTCATTAATTAATTATTATTAACATTAATTAAATGATTTTTAATAATAATAATAATTTTATTTTATTTTTATTATAATTATTATTTTTGTATTAATATTGCTGATCTTATTATTATAATTTGTCATAGGAATATTAGACCTATACCATCAATAAGATTAAGTAATTAAATTGAATTAAAAAAATATAATAAATAAACAATAATTATTCAATATGATAATTAATTATTTATTTGTATTTAATTATGTAATTAAATTATAAATAATGAATAGTATTATTTTAAATCTTTGCGCATGGTGTGCCTCTTCAACTGGGTCTTTGATGAAGAAAACCCCACTTTTTGATTGAAACATCCGTCGGCAATAAATTTCTCTCATTCGATTTTTACCGAAACTTTACTTAATAATAATAATAATATTATTATTATTATTATATATTTATTATTATATTATTAACATGAATTTATTTATTCTATTTTACATATATTTTATTGATCTATATAATTAATAATTATAATTATAAGAATAATAATATTTTTATTATAATAGTTATTTTTGCAATATTATTATTATTATTATTTATATTTATCAATACAAATATTAATATTAGATCTATACCATTAATAATGATGGTGACGATGATGATTAACGCCCACTAAGACCAATGCAATCTATCTGACCTTAAGAAGAAAAAGAATCTAATTGTAATTCTTCAAAATCTTATTTCTATGTTAAAAAAGGAAACAAGTGCTCCAAGATCACTATAGTTGTGCTGACTTAACAAGTCAAGAAGATTGGAAGTGTGGCAGATGTTAGGGAAATGAGAGCGGATGCGAGTAAGAGTCAGACAATCTAAAAGAAAGTGTTTTTCATCTTCCACCCTCTTTGTATCGCAAATCTGACAAATTCTATCGTCCTAGGGAGTCTTGGGAGTAGACCACCACCCGATTTCACTTCGAAGCTCATGAGAATTAGTTCTTATCTTAGAGATGTTCGTTTTTTTCTTAGTGTTACACTGAATTTTGTCACCTTGACTATCTGCAGTTATATGGCCCCATCAATAGCCATATTGTCCTCTTTGTCAAGCCCCATACCTCTGCTCTTCATGTCAAAACTTCCAAAGAGAGAAAGTCACTTGAAAACATGTTTATCTCTGGGTACGCAGGTTCTCTCTACCTTGCCTGCGTGTACGCACCTCAAATACACTGTACCTGCATATTTATACGCTATGTAAGCTAAAGGTTGGGTGCGTACCCCTGTAAAGGTCAAAAGGCGCAAGTTTCATCTTTAAAAAGTTACTTGTGGTCACTTCTAGAGCCTTCTAGAAGCGTTTTTGACGTGTATTGAGCGCCTCCAGATGGTTCATGCATCCCTATGATAGAGGAGCTTATCCCATCAAGAGAGGAGCTACCCCATCCAAAAGAGGGAGTATCCCATTGATGTTGGAACTGAATAACCTCCTCTAGAATACTATAAATACAGGCATTGGGCCAAAGGAGGGGAGGTTGAAAGCTGAACATTCTAAAGGGTAAATGCTGCTGGAATTAGGACTTCCATTGTTGACTTGTGAGGAGAGATCACTATCCTTCCTTGTTGCCATATTGGGAGTGGGTGAGCTTCTCAAAGTAGAGGAAATCTCTTGCTGGACCCTGGGAGGAGCTTGCACAACACCAAGGCTCAGGTTGTAATGGTTCCTTTTTTGATTATTTAATACAAATAAGTCCATTCTTCTCAATGATTTGGTAATGAATTATTTCATGTACTCCTTGGTCTATGTGATAAATATGCTTTGTTTTATGATGAATATTCAGATACTATGTAATCGTTTGCTTTGTTAGTGTATGTAGGTCTGAAAGTGAAGGAGGAGCTCATCTGGATCAGCAAGGCTGGACAAGCGTTGGACCTAAGGTAAGATCGAAAACATTTGAATTCTCGTAGAATAATGTGTGTTTAGAGAAGGATAGCTCTTGTTTGGTTTGTTTGTCACTAGAGAGTCTTAGACTCCTAGGGAGGTTAGATTTGTCCGCAAATATAACTCTTTCCGCATGACAACCCCGTTGAAGACTTGTTTTTACACAATAAAATAGGTTCATAGCTTATTCGCAATCTTGATCACTTGTAAAACCTCTCTTGAAACTTAAACACTTGGGTGCAAAATAAGATTCATAGGCCATGTTTCTATTTTTGAAATACTTCCATTGCATCTACCACCACTCAAACTATCCCTCATCCTCCACCTTATTTCATAGATTGTTCACACCACTCAATCTATCATTAATCCCCCTTTGATTATACCAAATATCCCAATCCTTGTTTTAAATCCACCACCTCCCCCACCTCCAGTTATGGATGCCCGATATGCACCCCTTATTTTTCCTCAAAATCCTCATGCCATGCCCCCTGCTTATCAAACCAAAATACCTTACTTCAACGGCACCAAAACTATTTCAGCTTAATAACACGTAGACAAGATGAATGATTTCTTTGACCTCCATGAAGTTGAAATTGAAGATGTGATGATAAGGCTATTTGTACAAAGTTTTGAAGGAGAAATTCAGAAATGGTTTAGAGCCCTACCTACAACTTCTATCACTACTCTACTTGTCCTTCAGATGTAGTTCCTAGACCAGTGGGAGGTGAAGAAGAATCCCCTTCAGGTTTTGTACGAATATGAGAACATCAAAAGAAATTTTGGCGAGAATGTGCAAGACTATTGTGTGAAATTTAATGTAATAGACAATGCTATCCCTGCAAATATCAAACCACCAGAGGGATTGGCTTTGCTTAAGTTTCCATATGGATTTGATGCCGATATGGCATATCAGTTGCGTGAACATGATCCTACAACTCTAGAAGACATGCAAAAGAATGTTGTCAGTGTAGAAGCGAACTTGATGGCCAAAAGAGCAAGAAGGAGGTTAGAGAAAAGAGTGGCCGTGAAAGAAGAAGCATCTACTTCAGATTTAAAAATGGATACATTGATTCGAAAAATGGAAAGGATGGTTGACTCGCTGTCCATCACAGACATACCTGAACCGCAGATCTAGAATCCAAACCTTAGAGGGCATCAACAACGCCAATTCTGAATCAAGCAAAGAGAGAAAAAGGCACCAGAACAACCAGCACGACAACAACAACAGATCAAAACCCCATTACAATAGAATTATGTTCAAGGAGTGGAAGAAGAATAGGAGGAAGATCCAGTAATTGAAACAAATCACTTCTTCACTGCAGATGGTATGCCTATATTTCTGATCGAAGATGAGGAGTATGCAGAAATTTTTGACATTCTAAAATATGAGGACTACATCTTAGCAAATGATGTTGTTTTGGAGACCGAATCTGATGATTATCAGCATGACTATATGAATTCTTTGAGCGCACAACACAAACAATATTCTTTGAGGAGAAGAGATGTACCAGTTAGTCCTATTCAAAAGAGGAAGGAGGTTCAGTCAAAGAATGATCTCTCAAACAATCAGAAAAAAGGAAAGGAGCATGCTGATCAGAATCGTAGCAAGGTAAATCGACCATCAACAAGTACAGTTGCAAAAGAGAAAGACAATCAGAAAAAGGATAGTGTAATGAAGGAGCAAACAAATAAGAGGGATGTTTATGTCAAAGAGGTAGAAAAAGTCACATATTTTAACTTAGAAAGTAAAATTGCTAAATTGAAAGTGTCCATTCCTTTGACCAATCTTGTTAAAAACACCATGTGTCTAGAATTCTGCAAATTGATCATTTTTCCAACATGGTGAATGTTGAGGATGATCATCCTAAAATTATTTTTGGTCCAACTATAGAAGGTCAGCTAGAGGATAGTGAGGTCCCTCCCTTTTATTTGAGTCTTAGACTACATGAGTATATTCTTCATAATGCTATGCTTGATTCCGGAGCTTCTCACAATCTGATGCCCAAGGCTATCATGGAAAAGTTGGGCCTAGATATCACCCGATAATATCATGATTTGTATTCATTTGATTCTTGTAGTGTTCGCTACATTGGTCTCATCAAAGATTTAGTGGTTTCCTTAGATCAAATCCAAGCCAAGAATGTTTTGATGGACGTGGTAGTAGTTGATATACCACCTCGATTTGGTATGCTAATTTCTAGATCATGGGGAGCCAAACTCAAAGGCACTTTACAAATTGACTTCTCTTATGCTACAATCCCATTTTTGGTCAATTGAGGAAGTTGTATCGAGAAAAGAAGATGAAATATATGATCACTAGTAAAGAGAATCCCATAAATCATCCAATAAATGTTGTACATACATATTTAGAGTCTTTTGTTTTGTACACTGATAGTGGATTGAATGATGTAGATATTTAGCTTGTAGAAGTAGATGATGTACCAGAAATTTTCGAAGGTTTTAGAGTAATTCTTAATCAAGAAAAGAAAAAAGTGCCAATTCCTTCTGAGAAGCCTCTACAGGAGCATAAATTTAGTGAAAAATAGAAAAATGAAGCAACCAACAAAGGTAAGATTGAAACAAAATCAGAATTCCAACATGTAGAAGATAAAGACGGCCTTTGGAGCAGGGACTTCGATGGTGCTTTGGGTAAGGATGGTCCGGGTATTGGAATTTGGATTTGAAGCCCTGTTTTTCAGCCAGAAAAAGTTCCAAGTAATGTTAGATTGTGTTCCTATAAATTAGATTTCGATTTCTCTAACAATGAAGTGGAGTATGAGGCATTGATTACAAGTCTAAATATTTTGAAGAAGCTAGGTGCGAAAAGGATTTATGTTTATGGTGATTCAGAGCTAGTGATTAAACAAGTCAAAGGAGAATATCAAGCAAAGCATCCATGGATGAGAGCTTATAAGAATGCAGTCCTGGATATCTTGAAAATGTTTCCAGAATACAGATTGACAGCGGTGTCGGGAAGTCAAAACATCATTGCTGATTCACTTGCTACAATAGCGAGAAATTTGAAAATTCCAATGAATTCTAGCAATAAATTTGAAATTCATGTCAAACATAGGCGTACTGTTCCCGATAATTTGAGATATTGGCAAGTTTTCTGGGATGACAATGGAATTAATTCCTTAATGCAGAATTAAGGGAACTTTAAGGATGCTTTCATTGATGGTTTTTTTGATTCCGATGAACAAGACATTGAGGTAAATCAGATGGATGTTTTATAGTTGTAGGATAATGTTATTCCTAGAGGTCTTATACCTTTAGAGGATTTCTTTGATCAAGATGATGTGGCGAGAAAACCAACCTTGCTTCCTATTGACAAAGGAGTTGAAGATGTAACCATTGGAACATCGGACTAGCCCAATCTTGTTAAGTTATCAAAAAAATTATCTCCCAAGTCAAAGGCTAAGTATGATAAGTTTCTTTCTAAATTTTCTGATTTTTTTGCGTGGGATTACTCAAATTTGAAAGTGTATGACAAGAAAATCATTCAACACACCATTCCTATCAAGCCGAATAAAAAACCCTTTAGACAAAAGTTGAGGAGGATCAACCCAAAGCTGCTGCCATTCATTGGGAAAGAGGTAAATAGATTGTTTAAAGCTAGTATCATTGTTCCAATTAGATTCTCTAATTGGGTTTCAAATTTGGTCCTGGTATGGAAAAATACTGGAGAGATAAGGTTGTGCATTGATTTCCAGAACCTAAATAAAGTATCCCTAAAAGATAATTATCCTCTTCCTAAGATGGACCACATTCTTCAAAGAGTAGTTGGAGCATAATGGATGTCACTACTATATAGATACTCGGGTTACAATTAGATTTTGGTGCATGAAAAATACCAAGACAAAAATTCTTTCACAACACCATGGGGGAGTTTTCAGCATGTCAAGATGCCATTTGGGATGAAGAATGTCGGGGTCACTTTTCAGCGGGCCATGGATATAGATTTTGTTAATCAGAAGGATGTCTTCTTAGTGGTTTACTTAGATGACTTGACAGTATTTTCTGGTTTTGTTGATAAGAATTTACACCATATGTGGATTGTTTTTCAGAATTGCAGGGAGTTTGGGGTTTCTTTAAATCCAAAGAAGAGACTTTTTGCCATGGAGCAAGGTAAGCTCCTCGGTCATATAATTTCAAAATATGGTATTTGTATTGATCCTTCTAGGGTGGAGGCAATTCAGCAAATAGAATTTCCACGCAATAAAAAGGAGATCCAAGCCATCAACAGTAAGATGAACTTCTTACGCATATTCATACCAAATTTGGTTAAGCATTTATGTGAGTTAACTAATATATTGAAGAAGGAAAACATTGTGAAATGGACTAAGGATGCCATTAAAGTTTTCAACTTGGTAAAGCTTGTTTTGACCACAACCCCTATTTTGATCAGTCTCGATTATACTCATGATTTTATTATATTTTCATTTGCATTTGAGCACACTTTGGTTGTGGTGTTGATGCAAAATAAGGATCAGGTGGAGCAGCCCATTGCGTTTTTCACTCGGACTATTAGAGATGCTATTCTTCGCTATAACATCATTGAGAAACAAGCTTTGGCTCTTATAAAGGCATTGAACGATTTTCAAGTTTACATTCTACATTCGCATACCATAGCATATGTTCCCAATGCCACTATCAAAGTTGTCCTCATGCAAACTGATCCGAAGGGAAGAATAGGTAAGTGGATAGCATCAATGTTAGAGTATGATCTTGAGATTAAGCCCATGAAATTGATCAAATGCAAAGGCTTGGAAAAACTCACGGCTAAGTCGAATCTTCATGCTCTAGACATAAATCTTATTGCAGCAATGTTAGATGACGAAGAAGGTGGCACACTCATTCAGGTATCAAAAATGTTTCTCAACTCACCTTGGTGTTCTGATATAGTATATGCTCTTCAACATCTTTATCCTCCTCCTGGAATGTCTAAAAGTAAAGGTAGATCACTAAAACTGAAGTCTGCAAAATTTTGCATTTTGGATAGTGCTCTCTATTGGAAAGATCCGGGAGGGGTTCTTCTTAATTGTTTGGTTGAAAATGAAGATTACTAGGTAATGAATTATTTTCATAGAGGATATTGTGGGGGTCACTTTTTTTGGAAAACAACAACTAATAAAATCTTGAGAGTAGGGTATTATTGGCCATATTTATTTTCATATTTATATAAGACAGTCATGAGCTACCACAAATGTCAATTTTTTCATCGAAAAAGGAAGTTGATTCCTCTTCCTTTGAAGCCAATTGTAGTTAATGCACTATTCTAGGAGTGGGGGCTTGATTTCGTAAGAGAAATTCATCCTTCTTCATCAGCACAACACAAAGGGATTTTGACAGCTACCGATTACTTCACCAAATGGATCGAAGCCATTCCGACAAGGAAAGCTATGAACATGGTAATCATTCAGTTTTTAGAGTCAAATATCTTGTCTCGTTTTAGTTTCCCTCAGAAGATTATTATAGATAATGCAGTAGAATTTATGTCAAAGAAAATGGTTGAGTTTTTCAACAAATACAACATCACATTGGGTCATTCCATGTCATACTATCCACAGGGTAATGGACTAGCTGAGTCTTCAAATAAATCCTTGGTAAACATTATTAAGAAGAAGTTGGAGGCAAACAAAAATAATTGGCATCAAAAGCTTGTCAATGCTTTGTGGGACGATAGAGTGAGCAATAAGAAATCAATAATTATGTCACCTTTTGAATTGGTTTATGGTAATGATACAATGTTTCCTACATCCCTTGCAGTCATGGTCATGAGATTATTGTAAGAAGATGCCAATGAAGAAGATGATATTCAGCGCTGGACCAATCAAATGATTCACCTTCAACAAACAAGGGAAGAGGTTTCTCAAAATACTTTCTGGCTGCAAGAAAAGATAAAGAAAATTTATGACTGCAAAACCAAGGCAGAAAAGTTTTAGTTGGAAGATGTAGTGTTGCGATGGGATGCACGAAATGAAGAAAGAGGGAAACATGGTAAGTTTGAAAATCTGTGGAAAGGACCTTATAAAATCTCAGCCTATTGAGGACATAATGCATTTTTATTAAATGAAATGGATGGTCAAGAATGCTCATGAGGACCAGTGAATGGTAGGCTCCTGAAACACTATTATTTCTGATGTAGCTTGCTGAAGCTGTTTCACTGTTATTGTATATACCCGTTTACCTTCCTTGCAAGATTTGAAGTACAATGTCATTTGAGCTTGGGGCCCGAAGTGAAGGCTATAAAGCTTAAATTCTTTGTGCTCCTTTTAGTTGGTTTTTGAGTCAGTTTTGATTCAGTTTTCAGTTTGTATCGAGTCATTTTCCAAAAATTTCAAAAAGTTTTCATTCTTTCATTTGTTTGACCGTATTTGGCTCAATCAGCTCGCACTTGGTCTATGGTGTTCTTAACACCTCCAAGGAGCTACCATCCCCAATAAGGCCAATGTTAGTGTCAGTATATGCATACTACCACCAGGGATCAAATCTGATCTTTGCATTTTCATTGTAGGTGTCTCATACTAAAATTTTTTATCATTCCACTAGGCCATGTCTTAAATGGTCCACTGACGGTTTTCTTCTTCTCAAAAAAAAAAAAATTTCCCTCATGAGGTACATTTTTTGACCCATCTTTATGTTGCATTCAATTATGGTTTCAGTTATTTTATTTTTAGTCAAGAGCAGTCATGTTTCCATTAGGTCATAGGGTTCATTTCCAAGGTCAAAAGCATAGTTTCAGTGTAAATAAAGGGCAGTAAAGGTATGAGGAAGACCAATAAACAAAGAGTGATTGGTAGCGAGTCATGGTTATTGTACAAAGATCTTATTTCAGTGATGTAATTTTCATCTCAAAAACATGTTTTTGAGATGAAAATAGAGTATTTTAGTTTGTTCATATTTTTTGATGTAATTCAAGTCATTTTATGTAATAAGTGTTCCCATAAGCTGCCCAAGCATTTCTCCTTGCTGCAAGAAATGAGCCATTGAATAAATTAGCTCAATCAAAGCATCATCTACCTGAAAAGAGACAAAGAAAGAAAAGCATCAAATAGAGATTTGAAGACAAAGTAAAAGTTCCAAACAAACATTATAAAGTGGGTTTTTCTAAGGAGAAATCAAAATCATCCTCTATATAAGATTTCAAAATCATTTTTCAAACTTCATCATGCTCATTTGACAAAGAGATAAAAGGGAGCTGCAGCAAATTCGCGGCTGAAGAAACCTTGGGCGATGTGCATAAAGCAAGGAGCACTGTGCACATGGCAAAGTGGTCAGGCGCTGCACATAGAGAAAGGAGTGTTGCACATGGGGTGAAATTCTAGGGAGTTGTGCACGCAAGAAGGGTGCTACGCATACAAGTAGAGCACTATGCATAGAGCCTGTGTGCTAGTGTATTTTTGCACAGCGCTACGCATACAACAGGGCACTGCACATTTGTACAACGTGCTTCGCATAGGGACAGAAACCAACAAAACCATCATAACAACCATTCAAATCGCTCCTTTTTCTACCTAAAGCCTCAAGAAAGTAAGAATACTCCCTAAATTATCCTCCCATCACTGTTTTCAAGATTTTAAAGTTGATTTGCTATTAAAATTTCCAAACCCTAGGTTGTCTAAAAACCCTCCCTGCTTATCATTTTCTGGTTTATTCCCACATCTTGTTGTCATATCCATAAATATCATCCCTATTCCCTATTCCATAATGTAAAATACACTCATCCCCTAAGCCCTAAACCCCAAACAAAATCCCTAAACCCCTACTTACAAAATAGTCCCTATTTAAAAATACCCCCCCCCTCCCTTCTCACTCTCACATCATACATATCTCATCCTACATCACACAAACTCCTCTCCCCTTCCCCTATCCATATTAACCATAAATCACTTCCTGATCACCTTCTCTATGGTTTCTAACTCTTCAAACTCAAAAACATGGAAAGAGGATAACGATTATGAGGAGGAGGAAAACAGTGGCAGTGAAAGCATGGAACATGAACCTCAACATTACAGAAAACCACATAAGGGAGGAAAAATTATCAGAGAGGAACCATCAAATATCAGAGAGTTAGAGGCTTGCCCTATGATTGTCTCTTGTTTCAGGCATCTGGGATGCTATGAGTTTTGTGAGCAAGTACAAAGAGTTCAACATCATCCTGAGATGACTAAGCCTTTTGTAGCAAATTTCCATGATAACAAGGTAACTCTTGCCGGGGTGAAATTTACAGTTTCCTCCTCCATCATTGCTGATGATACAAGGATTGTAAATGTGGGGGAAAAATGGTATAAATCAAAATATTTGGATGAGCACTACTATGAGCCATACATCAAATCTAGGTACAGGAATGAAAAGAAAAGGACCTTTCCTTTCAGGTTCTTTCACGACAAGTATGCCCCTATGATGAGGATTATTATGAAGTATTTCACATTTGAGGGAAGGTTTTCCAGATTATACACCTATCATATTAGGCTTCTTATGCACTTGACAAGAGTGAAAATGATGAACATCCCGTACTTCTTATTCAGGAACATTGAGAAGATGACCTACATTATACAGAAAAGGTCATACCCCCAACAAATGAATATTATTTATCACTATTCCTTAATTAAGATTATTGTGCTACATCATCTCAACATCCTCAACATCTCTTGGGATATATTTATTTCCAATGACATCTTCAATGGTCCCCAGATTCCTCCAATGGTGCCTCAAGAAGCAGAAAGGCCTTCCAGTAGTGACAAAGTTACGAAAAGTAAGAAGGCTAAAGAGACTAAAGTTGTTGAGAAGCCAGAAACCTACAAAACATATCAAAGAGGGGCAAGAAAGTTGTTTGTAGCTGATAGGCAAGTTTTTACTCCACCTGATGTGGAAGGGGTCGTGCCTTCTTCACCAAATCTAGGCAAATGCTTGCTGCAGAAACTGTGGAAGGGGCTTTGCTTGCTTCATCAACACAACAGGTACAATAGGTGCAGTAGGTGCATAAAGGAAAGGAAAAGATGTTGGAGGAAAGCCTCAAGGATGAAGTGGAAAGGGAATTTGATTTGATGGAACATGATGGACCAGAATAACCACACATTCATCATGGCATTGAGATTGTCAACTTGGAGGCTTAATACGAGGTGAAAAATGAAAATATAATCATAAAGGAAAAAGATGTTCAGATCTGAGCACTGATGGACAACTTGGCGAGAGCTAAGTATGTAATTTCATGCCTTGAGAAATAGAAAAAGCAACTAAGTGACAAACAGGTCCTCATGGAGCTAGAACATCTCAAAGCAAAGAGGCAAGGTGACAAAGGCAAGTCAGTAATGCAAGAGGAAGAAACCCCAACCACCTTGACTACAAAACAAAGGCTTGAAAAGGAGATTGAAGAGGATAGAGAAATATGGCTTAACATGGTCAATTTGCATTTAGAGAAGCTGTTACAAAGGGCCAATAGGGACAATCAAATCATCAGGAACATGGCTTGCCATTATAGGACCCAGAACACGATTTGTAACCTAAGAGTCAAGCAAATAAAAACAAGGCTAAAACAAGCCCTCAAAGGAAAAAAGGAGGGTGATAGGCTTAGGTTGCTTGCTAAAGCTTCCTTGGTTGACCCAGACACTTGATGGTGGTTTTCTCCACAAATTTTGTGTAAGTCTTCGGAATTTTTTCATTTTTGAAAAATTTAGCAGTTTTTGACTCAGGAAAATTGGCTCTATGTGCAGCGCCATTGGCACTGTGCTTTTCATAGGGGCATCAAATGAGGAAATTGTCATCATTTTTGGATTCACAATGATGAGTACATACGCCCTGTGCATTTTCTAAGTTTTTGGAGCAAACCTGGTTGGTCAAAAGGTCAAAAAACACCCAATAGATGACCTTTTTACCCTCTTTTTTACCATGGCACTGCGCATAGAAGCAGTCTTGGGAGAATCAGTTTTTGAGGGATCAAGTCAACTCTAAAGGGGAAGCTAAAGGAATATTTGAAAGGTAGACAGGACAAGATTTCCAATGAGCTATCATGAGCTCAATTTGGACACCGGGAAGGCCTCCTAAGTGGCACTGCAAAACATGTTGTGCATAGCCTTCTAGCATTGCGCATAGGACAATTTTCTGCTAAAATTGCACTTCGCTATGCCATGACTGTAACTTTTGGGTTTTCTCTCATGGATTACGTTTTTACTAATGTAAATGGTGGCTAGGCATGTAAATACGATGAATATTAGTTACTAGAGCAGAGATTCATTGGATCAAAAGTTCTCTTGAAGTCAAATGAATCAGTTCCCTCCCTATTAGAGGCAAGTTGTTAGGGTTGCCTAGATTCCAGTTTCTTATTCAATTTTTGATGGATTAGTTCCTCATATTAGGGATTCGACCCATGAGGATGGGAGGATGTTGAATTTAGGTCTATATCTTCTTTTTCTTTCTCATTGTAAAGGGTTGTACTCATGCTATGGGGTAAAATGCACGGTGTATAGAGAATGTAAATACCCTCAAAGGTCTTCCCGGGACCTTCAACAGACTGTAAGAATATCTGCAACTGAACAAAGTTACATGCATGCTCATAGACAATAACTAACTATCAGAGCATTAGAAGTAGATTACCTCAAGTCTCCGTGTAGATTTGTTTGGAGATCGCAATGCAGCCAAGTGGAACTTCTTCAAATCCAACTTGAAATTCAAGTCCTGCACATAGAAGAGACAAGCATAATCACACCATACAACTATGATAACTAACACATGAATATATAAAAGAAAATCTAATTGCATACAACTAAGCTACTCATGCTAATAGGCATTGAACAAACAACTAAATGAATGATAGTATCAACACCACGAGTAGATAATAAAAATGCAGTTCTATATTAATGTTGGAAGAGTGATTACAACCATTTGTTGTATCAACCTTCCTTTACCCCTCTAGCTTCTCTCTCTCTCTCCCCCTTCTTGCTCACTTCTTATGATATGAGTCAATGCTCAAGAGTCAAGTATGCTATCCTTTCAAATGCTCTGGCCTCTTTCACAATAACCCTCACTTTTCTTATATAGCAATTGAGTTAGGGTTTCCAAGCTCCTCCTTGAGTTCACTAGGGCAAAAGAAATGAAATTTCCATAGCTCTTTCCCATTTGCCTCCTTTTTTCAGATTAGAAATCCTCCAAATATCTCGAATTTGGATGTTCCTTGCTTTTCTTGAGTAATTTTAGGGACAAATATATAGATATTTGTGAGTCAATTCGTTACTTTGACCATTGGAACTTCACCAAGTTTCACTAATGTTGTTCCCCTACTAGCAACATGCTTTAGTAGGGTCACTAACGCACCTCCAGGCTTGGTAACAAGCTTTATAAAGCAGGTTGTTAGTGCACAACTAATGTTAGTTTGGAATCAAGGCCTGTGATTGTGGTATTTGTTTTAGCTATCATGTCTTTCCCCTCCGAGTTGATGAGGAGGTAAATTTTTTGTATAACAACTCAGTGGGACACTTAGGCTTTGATAAACATCATTTTGTACCAGTTATAGCAGGATATTAATGAAAAATTGTAGCTATTGCTTTGGGATCCATGTGGTATGATGTTCAATTCAGTTTTTCTTATGTTTTCATGTGTTAAAATGTATTTTTAACTCCATTTAATCACTTCATAATATTTATGTGAATGTATACAAGTCTAAAACGCAGAATCCATAACTTTTATGCTCTGTTTTGGGTAGACATTTCACAATCTATACTTTCTTTAGTTTAGGAAGAATCCATGAGGTTTACATGCTCTTCCTAGCTCCTCACCTGTCTTTTCAGCTCATCCATCAAACCCTAAGGTTCTGAGTTCCTACCTTTCCCCATCGAGCACCCTGTAATTTTGACCTAATTTCTTTGCCCTAACTGTTTGGTTCCTCTTGTTCCAGCAGAACCTTGTGCTACTATACCTAGCCTAATATCACTTTCTAGATCCAGTCAATTTGGTTGAGATCCTTATGGAGAGAGCCCTCTCCTGGCCTAGTAGGGCTAGCTACTTGGGTAAGCATGGTTTGTGGTTATCTTGGCATTGCCTTCCTTCAGCCTGAGGTTCAATCCAGGTGCTAACACATTGGATCACATCCAAATCAATCCATAAGTCACATTTGCATTTGAAAAATGACAATCCATGTTAATCCTCCATACCAATCAAATTCAACAACAAAAAACTAAAAAATAACCTCAACCCTTACTAAATTGGTTCATAAACTTTCATTCTACTCATCTGCAGCTCGAGACATACCATCAGAAACTATGTGCACATTGTGATCAAGTTTGAACACTTCAATTTTTTTCTTTATATTTTTCTTAATCTTCCATTAATTTACAATATAGACTTCAATTTTTTCTTTCTTTCTTTTTGTTATTTTTAATAATGCAATAATTTACCACATGAATCTACTGTGTGTGCAATATATAAACTACCCTGTGTGAAATTTAACTACTATGTGTGAAATTGTAGACAAAAAATTAATCATGCCCAATAAAGACAATAGAGACAAAAATACTAGAGAATCCAAAAAAAACACAGGCCTGATATTTATGTCAAATAATTTTTTTATATTTGTGCATGGAGATTCAAGTGGATCAGTTTGAGTATTACATTAAGCTATTTAATAGGTACATATTTATTCCACATCATAAAATCAGTAAAGGCACTTGTTATTAAAGGTCCACCTGTGGGTGTTACAAATATGTTTGGGCACATCACTCCCATAATTTAGATCAGTACTATTAGGGCTCATCAAACCGTAATTTAGTTGCTACATGCCCTAGACAGTCATCGCTTTGAATGACTCATTCCCTGAGAGTTTCTTGGCCTAAAGCCCTCCAGAAATGCCTCCTTGAGAGACCAACGTAGCCTTGGTCAGGGGTAAGTGCGCTTCAGTGTAGGTAGGCCAATGTCAGGGTGATTTCCAAAGCACTTAGGCCCACTTTGATCTGTGTTGGGTGAGATTGAGAGAAATCATCATAGGGTTCTACAAATATTCTTATCTATTGAAGCCATCTAGAATATTCCCACACTTATCATCTCCTATGAGCTCGAAATTGGATAGGGAATCAGTTAAGTACCCTCCTATCCTCTCAACCCTTCCTCCATGGAAAATAACTCTAAGTTTGGAAGGCCATTCAATACCCTCATTTATGACCAAACCTCCTCCATTTTCCTATAAATTGAGCACTCATATAAGTGATCAGGGGCTGGATTTTGAGAATTTGTAAGGAGATATTGTTGGTGTGAGGTTTCAGATTGTAAGCAAGTATTGTTATGCTGCCAGAGTGTTGTGCTTTTGATGTGATGTTGGTTGGAACCCAAGCTGGAGGAGTGACATTGAATTGGACTTCATGGTTGTAACTCTTCCTTCTAATTAATAAAGTTGTTTACACCTTTTTCCATATTCTTTTCTTTATGTATGATCATTATATGTGTAATTCTTTCGATTCCATTTGCTTATAGTAGATAGATCTCTTTCTTTGATTTGTTTTTTTCATCTGTTTATGATTGCAGGTATTTGTCGAGCGGATTAAGTTCAAGAAGGACAAACAGGAGCCATACAAAGGAGACAAACAGAAAGCGAAAGATAACAAGTAGGTCCCTTGTCTTATTTATCTTCTATAGAAAAAGGTTAAGCACTTTAATTTTGTTGTTCTAGGTGTAGATACCCACCGAGGGAAATTGTGTTTATCCATAGATGCAAAATTTCACATAACAAATTGGTGACTCCACTCGGGATTGATCATCATTCCGGTATTTTACCTTCATCCTAGTACACCCTAGTAGACTTTACTTGCTTCCATTAATCTTGTTTCAGCTTTTTTGAAGTACTTTTTGGTAAAAATTGTGCTTGAAAGCCCCTAGGATGGCCTCCCTGGCACTAGCATAGGTTTGGTCTAGATATAGAGTGTTGCAAAGCACCCTTGGCTTGAGGACAGTGCTCTAAAGTGCATTGTCTCCCATTCAACCTGCGATGATCCTCCTTAGGTAAAAAATTGCTACTTTGACTTGATTTTTCCCAAATTTCCTTCTGTTTTTTCTCGCTGAAATATCAATGATGCTTGTGCCTTTGAAATCAATTTGTGTTTCCTTTGCTAGCCCTAATTTGGCCTTAATTGTTTAGTGTTTCCTAAATGATTTATTTATCACTATCAGTTCATTGTCAAAGTTAGTTTATAGTCGATTAATCTTTCTTCAAAAGAAAGTGTCCTAAAAGTATTCATTTATTTCGAAAATGAACTATCGTAAAGTCTTCGTTATTGCAAAAATATTGATTGATTGTATGTGCATTAGTTTCCTTTTGTTCATTTAAAAATTAAAAGAATTGAAAAGAAAAACTTGCATTGTGCATTGAAAGAGTTTGAGTGTTGTTGGGTAGCGGAGGCCCTGCATAACGGGTTTGGGGCTTAAAGCATGCAATTTTTGGTAAAAATGTGGTAAAAGCTCTACCAAGTACACGAAGTGCGAATGGTATTAGATCAAGTCAAAGGGTTATCCACCTTAAAATAATGTAAAAGAATAGAAAGAGAGTTGGCCTACCCATGGTCCACGGACCATGGGAAGGTATAAATAGAGCGAGGCTTTAAGGGTAGAAGACAATTTTTGATTTGGGATCTTGAACGTTATGGGTTTATGAAGGAAATATTATCTTTGTGTCTGTAAGTCTGAGTCAAGGGCGTTAGTAGATGGACAGAGGCTCTGCAGCTGTGTGCGCAGAGGCCTGGTAGAGTCGGTAACTATGTGTGCGGACCCCTGCAGCTGAGTGCGCAAGGTGAGAAGTTGATTGTATTGAAATGAAGACATTAATAAAGATAAGTTGGTTCTAAAATATTAAGGATCTGGTTATATTCTGGTTTATGCATCTATTATGATCTATACGTTTATGCTTATGTTCTGATTTTATGCGAAATCTGTAAGATTTATGGGTGCGCGCATTCGTTATAACTGTTAAATGCTTGCTTAAAGATTAGATATGATCGATAATAAACTCATTAATAATAAGAATTAAGGAATACCTCGACACGGATCTACTCAGAAGCCTGACAACAGTGCAGAGTAGTGTGAGGGCATAGATCGGTTTGTGACACCTCCAGTCCACATCAAGATATCCCTAAGGTGCAGAAACCTAGTTCCAACACCTTCCTCTACTACCTCGGGTGAGACTTCAGTCCATGCTCCACGAACTGTTGCCGAAAGGGTTGGTAGTGCAAGATTTGTTTATCTAAAACACTTCCAAACCTGGGTCAAGCCCCATCAAGCCAACAAATGGTTCTTTTGCCAGGACCGGGATCTCCCTAAGGGATGTCTGATGTCGGAACAATGGAACCCTACTAAGAAAGAACTTGAAGATTTGTTGGATCATAAGCTTCACGATTTTGTGGTACAGGAAAACAAAACTCCACATATATCTGAGGAGAGGTGGCTGGATCACTACATATACACAGAAATCCACGAGATCTTCTTTGCATCCTTCTCGACAGAACTGTATGAGTGGATCATGAGGCTAGCTGACAGTTAGGGAAGGTGTATACTGGAACAGCCCATCGTGTGGACTCCAGAGTTGGTGCTCAGACTAGATGTATCTTAAGATAAAATCACACGAGCAGTAGATCACTGGTTGGATCGGATAATAGGAGGGTTTATCACTGAGTTCGCGATAAACCCAACTGTGAGCTACAGTGAAGTAGAGCGGCATTTTATCAAGGGACCATGGGGTAAGTACATCAAATCATTGAATACCTGGATTAAAATTCTGTTATGTGAAAAATGGGTTCTGAGAATCCATTGATGTCTAGGGTAACGTGGAGTGGAAGAGGCTACCAAGGGATTGAAGGAATAGAGAACAATTCCTTGATCTCACTGTCACGAGGAAGCAAGGTGGAGCTTGTTGGGTTCTCTCCAAGGAGCGCGGTCTGGTTGATAAAGTAGCACATTCCACTGGTACCACTGCCATCCATGCCATCACCCACATTGCCTACATCAACCCCATCTTCACCTACACCTCCTCCGCCACCACCGAGGGTTGGAATGGTGAGTGTGATCAAATTTCCTGTATTTAGAGGCGTAGGAAATGAGGAACTAGATCAATTCTGGTTCGTGGTAAAGGAAGTATGGGAAGCCCAAGTTGTTACAGATGATAACATCAAAAAGGCTACTTTGGTAAGCACACTGTAGGATCACGTGTTGACGTGGTATATAAAACACTCTAGCGATCATCCAAATGCGGGAATAACGGAGATCCAAGATGCATTGAATAAAGAATTTAGCTAGCTGAAATTAGAGATGCAATCGATCATCGGGTTCAAGGAAATCGTGATGCTACTAGGTGAAACCCCTTGGGACATGGATCAGAGACTAAAGAGTATGATCTATGAGGGTAACATGACGCTGACAGATGTGCAGCACTACACATGGTTTGTGGCATCTTTAACGCCACATCTAAGGATGGCACTGTCACAGCAAAAGATCTCAACTCAAGCTGAAGCATTAGAGATAGCGATGAGGGTGCATGAGACTCTAATACAGGATCCTGGTTTGGGAGTTTAACAAATCCATGTGCAACTACAAAATCTATGCTTGGGGATGCAAAGTCTGAAACAGGATAAGGCGCCCTGGCCAGAAGTGTGTGAAGAGGTGTGGTGCATAAAATGTAAAGGCCAAGGTCACGATAAGGATCATTTTCTAGTATTTGAAAACTATTTGGCATGTGAGGGGACTGATGCCATTGAGATTAGAGGCACAGGTGGGGCCAAGCGTGGCGACTGCACTCTGGTGTGCGATCTGTCAGGTGGGAGGAAAGCATACAGCGAACCACTATCATCTATTGTAGAAATTTACACAACCCACCCAGCAACTATTTTGAAATTTTTGTAGATCGGTGGGCCATGACGAATGAAATTGCCGAAGTTATGAGTTGCTGATGGGTTGGACACCTGCTTACAGGATGTAGACTGAGGTGTGAGGTCAGGATCCAGCCGTAGTGATAGCATGCGGTAGATTCCAAGGACGCTGATGAGGACGAGGAGGAATGAGACCCAGACTAGGGTGTGGACAGTTAATCTACTACAATTGTGGAGGACCTGGGCACTACGCGCGTGACTGTATGAATCCAACCAAAACATGTTACCTGTATTGTTACCAATTTTATCATGAAGCTGTAGATTGTCCCACACTAATTACACAGATGCGGGAAAAGGGGGTGTTTCAGTCTACTCCAACACAAAATATCTAAATTATGAAGGCTGAACCGTGTGAAGAGGACCCCAACGTGAACATGGGGCTCGGAAGTGGTACAACCACATGGGAGGATAAGGGGAAAACACCAGAGGAGGATACATGGGTTCGTAAGGCCCCTACAAAGCAACCTGAGTTTGATTTGGAATGTGTGAGCTGAGTTTGATTTGGAATGTGTGAGGGAGACATTCATGGAAGTTAAGAAGAGCTTCGCAGAGGCCTCTACTTCAGGTAGTAAGGATCAAATGGAACCAGAAATGGATCCTTCTATGTTGAATACCTTTTTAGAGACATGCATGAAGCTACTACAAGACAATAAAACAGTTAATGGATTGAAAGAGTTTATAACTAGGTGCGAAGGGTCGGGTGAACCGTGCATGGTTCGGAAACTAGGCAAGCATGCTTTGCACACGAGGCACGAAATGCGATTAACTGCATAGATTGGTGACTATGAGATGGATCAGGTCGTCTTGGACTTGGGATTAGATGCAAATGTGCTACCTAAACATACCTGGGAATGTATGGGTAGGCCCACACTATAATAGTCTACTATTCAATTATGGATGGCGAACCAACAAAAGACCTTGCCCATGGGGAGATTGCAAGGAGTCATAGTGGACATCGAAAACACGAGCACACAAACAGACAATGAGGTAATAGAAATTGTGGATGAAAACAATCCTTACCCCACATTATTAGGGATAGACAGGGCCATGGACATGAATGGAGTCATCAACCTAAAGAGACGAAAAATGATATTCGAGAAAAAGTCTCTATGTGTAGTAGTTCCACTGGACCTAGCCAAAGGTACGTGCTACACTGAACCTGTGCGTGATGAGGACAACGACGATGAACTGGACTGCATCTACCAGATAACAATTCAAGACCAAGATTGGGTGAATTGGATAGCGGATGGGAGAATATCATGGGAACACGACAGTTCTTGCACGTCAGATTCTGATGAAGAGATAGAGCGATGGTAGAACCAATTGCATGAAGTAACAACACTAAACTGTAATATGATGGTTAGATCGCTGCGACGTGTGACAGTTGAAGCAAGGGAACTACCAACCAATGAGGGCACAATGAATATGGAGGAATCCATAGACCACTATGAAAAGATGATACAAGAATGGAAGCGGCACAGTGCGCAAACAGGGGTGCTGCGCGCGACAACTGCATCGACATGGACTACACATCAAAAGACTAGGAGGACTTGCGTGAGTATAGAAGGTGAGCGCAAAGCGGGTTGAGTGTCCCTCGGTGGCATAGGATGCAAAGGTATGTTGTGTGACTTCCTACCTGACTAAGAATAAAAAATCACAACCTGCGATGAAAGTAGGAGAAGTGATGGATTCCGCCAGCTATTCGTGACAAAGCAATTAGGAAAACAGGTGGGAGCATGAACAATGGTCGCTTGATAAGACAAACCAATGGGAATCTGCATGTACCAGTGGTTTGATGGGCCTATAAGACCATAAACAAAAGAAGGAGGGAGAAGGTGATCTTATCAATGGTGAGACAAGATGGAACCAAGAAGACAAAAGAAACTCTCCAAATCATAGCCTCTGCAGAGGTCCTGGGCAAAGGAATTCAACTATTGCAGGAAGCCATTAGGCGCAACAGAAAAAGGATTCATGAAATTGATGAAGAATGGGCATGACTGAGGAGGAAAAGTGTGATGTTGGATGAAGAAATCAGCAAAATGAAAATCAGCGTTGCATGAGCGGGCCATGCGAAGCTGCAAATAAGGGAACTAGGCCTAGCTGGTTCTACATCAGTACTAGAATGAGATGCGACCCTGCTATCATGGTTGCGACCACACCAACGAACGACTGTACCATGTACAGCAAAGCACAATGGGCTAACGGATATGAAGGCACTTGTAAGGTGCATGTAGCCTGGGCTAGCAGGGAAGTCAATATGTTGCACCTAGGATGCGACCACCAGACTAGCTGTGGGAAGCATAGTCTCAACGATCCAAGCAGTTGAAAGGAGGCAAGGGACTATAAACAAGTCTACAGGAGACCTGCACAGAAAGAATTTTTTGTGTAGAGCTAGTCTGTCAGCAAGATCACGGTCACGGCGAAGGAACTACGCTGCCACGTGGGAAGGCTAGGAGGTGACCGTTGACGTCACTATTCATGTGTGGGTGGCGGGCCATTAAGACAGGAGTTCCAAGCTAGATATGAAAAGATCTACCGCCAAGAAGATATTAATGAAACAAAAGTGGAGGGAAGGGTTGAATTCAAATTCACATGTTCCTATAAAAACTGTTGGGGTAGCTCCAGGACAACCCTTGAATATTTGAGACTCTAACCAGTGCAGAGTAGCAAGCACCTACCTACCTGGGCCCCTGAAAGTATGTCCCTGAGCGAAGAAAACATGAGAACCAGATTAAGATTCGAGGAAGCACCCTATCTGACCCAGGAGGAGTAGGGAGAGGTTACAACTACCACAGAGGTTCCAAAGTCCCCATGCACGCCACGACCTTAGAAAGATAAGCAGACTAAGGGACCAGTCTGCGTATCACCGCGATTCAGTAAATTTTCAATGGTGGAAAAGGGAAAAGAAATCACCATTGAACTGGAGGAGGAAGAGGAAGAGTTTCAAGCCCCGATCGATCAGATTGAAGCACAGGATGAGGAAGCTGAAAATGTTTCTCAAATAGCTTTGGTGATCACACTACCAGCATATATCTCTCCATGGAAAGGAATGACCAAGATACCGAAGGACCTGGAAGCCATGAAGAACACACTCTAGACCTCACTCCTTCCAGACAAAATAAGGTTCGACGGTCTACCACTGGGTCGGGTACCAAATATCAAATTTGAAGATTGAGATCTCGCGGACAGTGAGAAGTTCCCACAATTGGCTGAGGAGAAATTACTATAGCATAAGTGATTACAAGGTGTGGAGAAGGCGGGATTACTCAATTTTAGGTGGATACCCCACTATCACCGTACTGCCATCACAATTTTTATTATCCGACAGTTACTATGTCTAGTACATGATGGGTATCTCTGGCTATAAGAACCGATTCCTATCACGACTGATTTAATAAATCAAATTTCTCAGCTACATACAATAGGGAATGATCCTGTAGACATAGCTGGACCAAGTAGTGACATGGGCCTCGCAGAAGCCATGAAGGCTAAGTATAAGCTGGAAAAGTGGAAACGAGGGTATGTAATAGCCAACATCAAAGACCGAGGGGTGCGCATCGCCACCTTGTTATTGGCCAGTAAGCTCATGAGGAAATGTCGTGTTACCCACCTCTGTCATTGCGCTCATGGACCAGTGTGTGGAAGGGGTTCAGTTCAAATGGGTGTAGTTTCTCTGTGACGAATTTTCGACGAATTGTAGGGAACCCCAGGGGAAGGGAAAAACTTTCCACTACGCATGGTTGCTCCTATCGATCCTACTGGTTACAGCATAGATTCCGAAGGGTAGCTAGTTTCCCAATGTTAAGAAGGACCTACCTAAAGCCATGACGTATAACTCTCTCTGGGCAACAAAAGCTGCCATGCGGGTTCTTGCGATCAAGGTGTTTTGGATATTTATGGAGGCAGCTATCCAGACATGGATCGACCATAGACTGTGGTTATCCCCGACAGTATACAACAATTTGCAAAGCACGATCGAGTCCAAGGTGGACATGCATAATGTGTATATTTGGGCACGTAGGGATCTCGATTGACAATGGTTAAAGCTTTCATTCATTGCAACAGATGATGCAATGTTCAAGGTAATGGTAGCATGGCCTCTGGAGTGGCGTGCATCGGACTTAGCCGAATTAGACAAGATTACAACTCAGCAGCGGAAGAAGGAAATCAAGTTGTGCATCACAAATCTAGAGGAAAGAACGTGCCAAGAACAGAAAATGCTCACGTAGCGGGAGACGACTGAAACAACATCATCGACCATCACTGTGCCCATCGAATAGATTGTGGAGGCTCCGGAACTATCCATGGAATAGGACATACAGGAGGAAGTGGAGACACAAGAACGCTCAAACCTAACCACAACATTGACTCAACTTAAGAGGCCATGCATCCTAGAGCAACCACATGCACGCAAAAAGACTAAGACGAAAAAAGCCTGGGAAAAAGATCTTCTTCCCAGTAGTGAACCGACACAGGATGGCACTAAGGGTACTTTGGAGGAGCTGATGACCAAGCAGACAACTATGTTGGGGGAGTTCAGAGCATAGTTGCAGGCGTTACAGGTACGACCACCAAGAGGCATGATTTCGACCCTTGCAGAAAGTACACTCGCAGCAGAGCAGATGGTGTGGGGCCCCACAATGAACACCTTAGTATTACCAGTAGGCGTTGTCCTAGCAGAGGTTGAAGACGACATGAGGAGTTGGGGGTTGAATTTGGCTGCCCTTCCTAGAGAAACCCTATACCAATTGCAAGATGGGGTAACCGTTGAGCTCCGCGCTAGAGAAGGTCACACCCTCCAAGTATTAATGGAGCAAAAAGGGAATTTGGAGCATATCTGTTTACAGTGTGATGAATTTCTTGCACACAATAAAGGATTGGAACAGCCTATGGAGGAGGTCTGTAGTAGTGTACTAGAACTAGCTATGCCAATGGAACTCCCAGCATTTGAAAAGATTCATCACATGGTGGAAGTATTCTGTATGGCCCAAGAGGAGGTCGTGAAAGCTCAGTGGGAATTGAACTTGCAGATCATGGAGCTAAGGATGACCACGCAGCCTACTACACCCCCGAAAGTTAGAGAGCAGCACCGTTGCACAATTCAAGCAGGGTTGGAGGTGATAGAGCACGTTGTACATGACTGCATGGGATTGTTGGATCAGCCCCTTATTACACTCACATCACTACAAGAAGAACCCACGTTGCAGCAGGTAGAGATAGAAGTGCGGGAGTTGCAGCAAGCTTATGACAATGTCTAGGGGACTACACAAACAGTTGCCATCACTCAACGTTTGGCCAAGATGAGGGAGGCCTAGGCTCTGAAGGAGTAGGTGGACACCACACGACTGTGGGAAGCTGGGCTCAAAGCACGCATCCAGCCTTGGCTTAAGGAAGCGTTCATGGTTACCACAACAATTGAGGGGAAGCTGACGTAGTTGTAGGACACATATGCGCTAAGTCAAGAAGGTGGCCTTGACAATTCGTCAAAACGCCAAGCACAATTGATACAGCAGACAGCCGAAGAATGTGTGGCAGATGTCAGTGCAGTGTAAAGGTTGCTAGAGGAACTATGAGCAAAGATCAGCGCACCAATCAAGTGACTTAGGACGAGTCATGATGATTGTGTTGGGGGCCTGTTGGGTAGAGGAGGCCCCACGTAACGGGTTTGGGGCTTAAAGCCCACAATTTTGGGTAAAAATGTGGTAAATTCTCCGCAAATTATGTGGAGCACGAATGGTATTCAGTCAAGTCAAAGGGTTGTCCACCCAAAAATAATGTAAAAGAATAGAAAGAGAGTCGGCCTACCCATGGTCCACGGACCATCGGAAGGTATAAATAGAGTGAGGCTCTAAGGATAGAAGGCAGTTTTTGATTTAGGATCTTGAATGTTATGGGTTTACGAAGGAAATATGCATTCTACGTCTATAAGTCTAAGTTGAGGGTATTAATAGATAGATAGAGGCTCTCCATCTGTGTGCATAGAGGCCTGGTAGAGTCTGCAGCTGTGTGCACGAACCCATGCAAGTGAGTGCGCAGGGTAGGAAGTGGATTGTACTGAAACAAAGACATTAATAAAGATAAGTTGATTCTGAAATATTAAGGATATGGTTATATTCTGGTTTATGCATCTATTATGATCTATACGTTTATGCTTATGTTCTGATTTTATGCGGAATTTGTAAGATTTATGGGTGCGTGCACTGGTTATAACTATTAAATGCTTGCTTAAATATTAGATATGATCGATAATAAACTCATTAATAATAAGAATTAAGGAATGCCTCGTCACAGATCTACATGGAAGCCTGACAGTAGTGCAAAGTAGCGCAAGGGCGCAGATCAGTTCATGACCCCTCTAGGCCACATAAAGACATCCCTAGGGTGTGGAAACCTAGTTCTAACACCCTCCCCTACTACCTCGGGTGAGACCTCAGTCTGCGCTCCACGAACTGTTGCCGAAAGGGCTGGTAGTGCAGGATTTGTTTGAATAAAACACTTATGAACCTAGGTTAGGCCCCAACAAGCCAACAAGTGTGCTCATAAGAATAGTTTAGGTAAATTGCATTAGATGTGTTCTTTGTTCTTTGTCAAAGATTTGATTTCTCTATCCCTTACTAGCTACGGTTTTCATTATTAATTGAATGAAAGAATGTTTCTCATGTTAGTTTCATTCTAGGAATTGCAAACATGCTTCTCATGGTGAACCTTGAAAGGAAAATTCTTAAGAAGATCAACCTAAAAGTTATCTCAATTAACCTTATGGAGCATTGTAACTTAATGCATAACATTTAGACGTCTAGGCTAGAGACATGCTCCGACGTCATTAAAGATAGCATCTATCGCTAAATTTTCAGAGATACATTCCGAGTGTGATACCTCATTCCATGTACATAAGTATATTGTAGCTCATCCACATACCTTCGGGTATATAGGGCGGTGTTACAATACGTAAAGTATAAATGAATGATCTCACTGTGTGGTTTCACATTAGACAATGCTTACACGGATTGGGCCTCCACATACCTTCGGGTATATATGGGAGGACTACATTATGTTTCTATCCATCCTTAGGTAATGGAGTTGACCGCCTTGTACACTGTGATACATCGAACACAAGATTCGGGGAGATTGCCTACACGTATGTTAAGTCATTGGTTTACTCAGGCAGTATATTATAGTTCATAGTTTCTTGGTAATAGTTTTACCTAGATTATCCCTCTTTTGTTTTGTTATGTTATTTTGATTATAATAAAATTAATTGACTGCTGATAACATCCTCCACGCTCACTCCTTAGTTGATCTTAGGTTGAAACATATGGCCACAACTCTGGAGTCCATCGATCAAGGAATTCCTTTTGATGGGAATCCTAGTCCTTTTTCTCCTTTCAAAAATATTGGTGCTCCTTATATTGCTACAATTTCCCTTCCGGGATCTACCACTGGCTTACCAATATAGTTGTTTTCAACCTCCTTGGTTCAAAATTTCGTGATTTCTTTGCAATCGAGTACTCCTCCAACTAGACAAAATCAACCTCCATTTGATCCTAAAGTTGACCCTTTTCCTTCTTCCTTGGGTTTTTCTTCCTTCCCTTCTTTCTCTTTTCCTGGTGTAAGTATTGACACTAGTAACCAGGTGGCTAAGAATAAGAAGAAAGGGAAGAAGAAGAAGAAAATTCAGCAAGGGGGCAAGCAAGCAACCATTGCTTTGAATGCAAATTCTGATGAGAAACTATCTAATAAGCCTCACAAAGTTTGATATCCATGAAAATTTTGTACGAGAGACCATATTATTTGAAATTGCCCTAATACTCCTCAGATCTTAGAAGAATGGTCTTCTCGTTCACATCGTCTTGTATCATCACCTTCTAGAGATCATGCTGGTGACACACAATCAACTAGTGGTAGTAAAGTTCATGGAAAGAAGGGTAAAGTTAAGTTTCCCTGTAGGTTATGTGAAGGGAATCACCCCATTCACCTTTGTCCCTATTTGGATGAAGCCAAAAAAGTGTTGGATAACTGTCCTTCTTCTCCACAACGACTTCCATTTGGTTACAAGAGACTCTCACTTAATCCTTCACTAGTTGATAAAGTGACTGACCCAAATGAACTTTCGATCAAACCCACTCTCTATGGATGTGAATCCCATACGTCTATACTTGATCATTCTCAAGTCGAGGAAATAGTTGACTTGATTTCACCTTCAGTTAATCATACCTTTCTCGTAGAGAGTGAGTATGATACCACTTAGGTTCTTTTGGTTTCTTATATTCCAATGAGCTTGGGGGCAATCCTCCTGTTCCATCAATATAGGAGGAAAATCCTCCAGTTCTCATAACTCAAGAGGGTAATTCTCCCATTCTTACGGTACCCCCTCCAAGTAGTCTGGTCACTTCCTTTGATTGGAATCAACTAGCAAGATTTTGTCTTCCTTCTTATGTGCCTTTCCAAATCATAGTACATGTTTGTAATATGATTGTACTTGGAACTATTATAGATGAAGGCGCATCTTTCAGTATCCTTTCCTCTATTGCTTGGCAAGCTCTCGGTTCACCGCCACTTGTGCCTATTACCCAAAATCTGTTGGCTTTAATTAGAGGAACTAGTCAACCATTAGGGATCCTTCCTCAGTTTCCTATTACTTTGGGATGAAAAATTGTTTATGTCAATGTGATGGCAGTCCCAGGCCCTTTAGATTATAATTTACTTCTTGGGCGCAACTATGTTTATGACATGGGAGCTATTATTTCAACATTCTTTCAAGTGATGTGTTTCCCGCATGAAGGCAGAATTGTCACCATTGACTAGATTTCATTTCCTAGTCCAAATACGGCTTCCAGTAAACCATCTTCCCTAAATGGTCCTTTTGTCTCAATGGTATCTCCCCCAACACGGGTTAATTATGAGGTAGTCCATTCCATGCCTACATCAACAGACGATCAATTATGTGATGTTGTACATTATGTAATGGGGGCATTGGAACCAAATCTCTCCTTCCAGAACATTTTTCTCCCATTTGATGAGAACCTCTTGGAATTTATGACCTCTTATGGGTTGTGATCAAAGGTTATGAGCATAGTTCCTTGTCTTGTGTCAAGGTCGTTAAAAAATGAAAGAAGGTATACAAGCATAGTTCCTTGTCTTGTGTCAAGCTCTTTAAAAAATGAAACAAGGAATATGAGGATAGTTCCTTGTCTTGTGTCAAGCACATTAAAAAATGAAACAAGGAATATGAGGATAGTTCCTTTTCTTGTGTCAACCTCGTTAAAAAATGAAACAAAGGTTATGAGCATAGTTCCTTGTCTTGTGTCAAGCTCATTAAAAGATGAAACAAGGAATATGAGAATAGTTCCTTGTCTTGTGTCAAGCTCGTTAAAAACTGAAACAAGGAATATGAGGATAGTTCCTTGTCTTGTGTCAACCTCATTAAAAAATGAAACAAAGGATATGAGGATAGTTCCTGGTCTTGTGTCTAGTTCGTTAAAAGATGAAACAAGGAAAATGAGGATAGTTCATTAAAAATGAAACAACTCCCGGAGCATAGTTCCTTGTCTTGTGTCAAGCTCGTTAAAAAAATGAAACAAGGAATCTGAGCGAAGTTCCTTTTCTTCCGTCAAGCTCATTAAAAAATGAAACAAGGTCCCCTGGAGAAAAGTTCCAATTTGAGTCTTTGATTAGATATCATAAAATCCCAGTCGAGTCTTTCACTTGATCTCATAAATGAACCTTCATTCCATCCACCTTATAGCCATGAGTAGTCTACTTAGGTGAATGCAATGAAGCTTGGGGGGCATGCACCTAGAATCGATTCATCATGTTGGGGGCATGTAAACCGATCTCTATCATAGTTTTTCATTTCTAGCTTGTGTAAAAATGAAATTGAATCCAAGCATATTTTTTCATTTCAAGCTTGTGTAAACATAAAACTGAATCCAAGCATAGTTCCCAATGGTTCAAGCTTGTGTAGAAATGAACCCATTTACATTTTAACCCTCGTTATTTCCATTCTATCAGCCTCTTCTATCAGATGAGGCTTGGTATTTTCTGCTTCCATAGTCACTATATTTTCGGTCAATCATATGCTTTCACTTGGTTGTTTTACCCCTTTTGAGGAACAATTGCAATGAGTGGTCTTATTAGCCAGCCTCTTCACATGAATCAATATTTTTTGAGAAGTTCCAACATCACTAGAACCAGTCGCTATCTTAGACACCACTCATTCCTCAAAGTGGACTCCTCTTTAATCTCTTTTTAGACTCTCAAAATATGAAAAGATTTCTGAGTGCTTGTCCTTTTTAGCTCGTTAACGGATTGGAAATGACATCTACTCAGTATAAGTTTAACCCTTTTCCTGATTGAGATAGATTATTTATGAAAAAGGAATATGTAGATTGAACATGGTCAATAGGTTCTCTCTTGTACGCCTTTTTAGACTTGAGAGACAAATCTACAAAAAAGAACTTGTGGATTTTTCTTTTCGTCCCTTTTCAAACTCTCTAAACATGAAAAGGATTGAGTTATCATTTCCATTAAACTTATTAAAGCATCAAATAGCGAAAAACTTGTCCATCATGACAAGACTAAGTTTCACCCTCGCTAGACTCCTTAAAACATCGCATAGCAATGGATTCACCCAAAGGTTGGAATTATATAATAAGCATATGTCATCATCGTCAAACTTAATAAAAATAAAGAGGTATAGGTTAGCAATGACTGGGGAAAATGGGAAAAGGGGTAAACCACTTTATGGCAGTAGGTCGCTCTTGAACATGACACTTTCACTTCATCACTATGACTACATGGGTTGGGTTATCTTCTTGATGGTCATCATACCTTGGTCTATCATACCATCTATTACTTTGGCTTTGGGTCAATTATTCCAATTCATTCAGTGTCGCCGACATGTTCAAGAGAAGTCATTCAGTTAAATTCATCATTTGCAATACTCATAAACCTTCCTTTTCATGACTTCCATTCCTAAGCCTTCTGTCGTCAGTCCAATTCTGCCTCCAAAATCATTACTCTCGTTTTGTGTCATTGATGTGGGATACATCAAGGCCCTCCTATGATGAGTTTCTCCTTGTCGACATCATGACATTATCCAAGAATTTGACTTAGAAACACCCTTCCAGTACCTTGAGGCTTGCATACATTAATGGCAAGTTTCTTGCTTTTGACGACAGGTTGACATCACTAGCCTTCGACCAAAAGACTTTGTATGGTGTTCAACATCAAAACATCCATTCACACCATGTAGAGTGTACTGTAGTACCTTTAGGATCATTATCATTATCGATGAATTCTCTTGCGTCTGTTAACGACTTACATCATTAGCTAGTAACCAGGCGGTGTCTTCCCATGTTCGACTTCAAATCACATATTCACATGATTAGACTCGTACCTGAGCAAATGATTGAACGAGATAGAAGACCCCAAATCTAGTTTCATCCATCTGGGCTGCAATTTTAGGAAAGTACTAAATCATTCGTACAATGGTTTTACATTGACGGTCATCCGATCATGGGTCTACATTTGTAGATGACTATCTATGTACTTGTAACAAAATTTTATATGATGAGCATGGGTATGCCTTCTCTCAGAAATTCATGACAAAAAATGAAAATATCATGCTATTATGTATTGTAATCGATGCAGGTCACCATCCACTTCAGAACCTCCTCATCACATCGTAAATAATATCACTCGATATTATTATTTTCAACTTCATGCTTTAGGGGGTAGTTGTTATAGATCCATTTGGGCACATCACTCCCATCATTCATATCAATACTATTAGGGCTCATCAAACCCTAATTCAGTTTCTCCATGACCTAAACAAGTCATCACATTGAATGCCTCCTTCCTTGAGATTTTCTTCTCTCAAAGTCCTCTAGAAATGCCTCCTTGAGGGACCAGTGCAGACTTGGTCAGGGGTAAGTGCACATCTATGCAGGTAGGCCAATGTCAGGGTGTTTTCCAGAGCACTTACGACCACTTTGACCCGCATTGGGTGAGATTGAGTGAAATTATCATAGGTTTCTAGGAATATTCTTATCTTCTGGAGCCATATAGAAGATTCCAACACTTATCATATCTTATGAGCTCGAAATTGGATAGGGAATGAGTTAAGTAACCTCCTATCCTCTCATCCCTTCATTCATGGAAACTAAATATAAGTTTGGAAGGCCATTTAATACCCTCATTTATGACCAAACCTCCTCCATTTTCCTATAAACGGAGCATTCATCTAAGTGATTAGGGGTTGGACTTTGATAATTGGTAAGGAGATACTGTTGGTGTGAGGTTTGAGATTGTAAGCAAGTATTGTTATGTTGCCGAGGTGTTTTGATTTTGATGTGATGTTGGTTGGAACCCAAGCTAGAGGAGCGATATTGGATCGGACTTCATGGTTGTAACTCTTCCTTCTACTTAATAAAGTTGTTTACACCTTTTCTCATATTCTTGTCTTTATGTATGATGATTATATGTGTAAATGCTTTCGATTCGATTTGCTTATAGTAGATAGATCTCTTGCTTTGATTGGTTTTTGTCCTCTGTTTATGATTGCAGGTACTTGTCGAGTAGATTAAGTTCGAGAAGGAGTGATGGGAGCGATACAAAGGAGACAAAGGGAAGCAAAAGATAACAAGTAGGTCCCTTGTCTTATTTATGTTCTACATAAAAAGGTTAAGTGCTTTAATTATGTTGTTCTAGGTGTAGCTACCCACCTAGGGAAATTGTGTTTATCCGTAGATACAAAATTCCACATAACAGTGGGTCTTCAAGGTTCAAAGTCATGTCAACAAACATATCAAACAATCCAAACAAAGCACATAGGCTTGATATTTCTATCAAATAAAGTTCTAATTTTTGTGGATGGAGATTCAATTTGATACATTTTAGTTTTACATTCATCTCTTTAATAGGTAAATATTTATTTCACATCATAAAACTAGAAAATCCACGTGTTATTAAAGGCCCACCTATAGGTATTCAAGGTTCTAAGTCATGTCAAAAAAAATACCAAAGAATCTGAAAACCATACATAGGCCTGAAATTTCTATCAAATGAAGTTATGATATTTGTGGATGGAGATTCAAGTCAATACATTTGAGTTTTATGTTCAACTATTTAAGAGGTACATATTTATTTCACATCATAAAACTAGAACATCCACTTGTTAGTAAAGCTCCACCTATAGCTCTTCAAGGTTCAAAGTCATGTCAACAAAAATATTAGAGAATCCAAACAAAACACATAGCACTGATATTTCTGTCAGGCCAAGGTAACTCCAGAATGAGCGGGAGAAAAACTCATATATTATTCATTAGCTAACACACATTTATATACAAAAACATGACGGATCAGTTCATCTTCTTGATGACTGTCCAGTTCACCCATCCGTTTCGGATTAGGTGTCAACATTCCCCCCCTTAATCTGAAGGGATGTTGGTGAGTCCAAGCATTGTTCTGAATCTTTCAAGCTTTTCTCTTCCAAGCGCTTTCGTGAAGATGTCTGCAATTTGCTCATTTGTGGAACAATGACGGAGATGGATTGTTTTGGCCTCAACATGATGTCGGATCAGATGATATTCAGTATTGATGTGCTTTGTTCGATCATGGAACTTTGGGTTCTTGGCCAACTTTATTGCAGAGGTGTTGTCAATCATGAGTGGAGTTGATTGTACTTGTTTTACCTGCAAATCTTCAAGAATTTTCTTCAGCCACACAATTTCTTTTTTTGCTTCAGCTGCTGCCACGTATTCTGCTTCTGTTGTGGAATCTGCTAGAACTGATTGTTTGCGTGATCTCCAAGAGACAGCTCCTGATCCAAGACTCATAGCATATCCTGAAGTAGATACTTCAGTTTCTTTGTCTCCATCGAAGTCTGAATCAGAGTATCCAATCAAGCTGAAGTCGTCCACCTGTGTATACTTGATTCCAAGGTCTTGAGTTCCCTTCAAGTACCTTAGAACTCTTTTGCAGCAGACCATCCCTCACAAGGCTTTTGCATAACCCTGGAGAGGATTCCAACAGCAAATGAAATGTCTGGTCTGGTAGTAGTAAGGTAATTGAGACTTCCTATAAGTTGTCTGTACTTTGTTGCATCCTCAAATTCCTTTCCTTCAATAGATGTGAGCCTCAAGTTTTGTTCCATTGGAGTAAAAAGAGGATTGCACTCTGTCATGCCAAATCTTTTTAACAAATCTCCAATGTATTTCTTTTGAGAAAGAAATATGGATTTTGGATGTTGGGTTACTTCAATGCCAAGATAGTAATGAACATAGCCCAAATCAGTCATTTCAAAGATTTTTCCTAATTCTTTCTTTAAGGATGCAATATAACTTTTCATTGTTCCCTGTCATTAAAAGATCATCTACATATACCACAAGATATACAACTGTTTTGCCAACTTTCTTGACAAATAAAGTTGCATCATCAAGATCAAAATGATTGAAGTTGAGTTTAAGAAGATGCTCAGTTAGTTTTTCATACCAGGCTCGTGGTGCTTATTTGAGGCCATACAAGGACTTCACAAGTTTGCATACTTTATGTTCATGTCCTTTCACAGCAAATCCTTCAGGCTGGGACATAAAAACATTTTCTTTTAGATCTCCATTCAAGAAGGCAGTTTTTACATCCATTTGATGGACTTTCCCAACCGTTTCCCTGAGCTGCCAGTGCAAAGAGTGTCCGGATGGTGGCCCATTTTGCCTGTTGGGGGCAAAATTTTCCTCATAATCGATCCCTTCATTCTGTGCAAAACCTTTTGCCACAAGCCTAGCTTGTGCTTGTCAAGTGAGCCATCAGCTTTGTACTTGTTCTTGTAGACCCACTTGCAGCCAATTGGTTTGGTTCCAAATGGAGGATCAACCAGCTTCCAAGTGCCATTCTTTATGAGGGCGTCATACTCCTTTTGCATCGCTTCTTTCCATTCATTATGAGAAGCAGCTTCTTTAAAGGAAGTTGGTTCAAAATCTGTAGACAAGTTCAATTCACAATCATAAGAAACATCCATATCAACAGGTGAATTAGAGTCATCTACATCACCTCCATTTTGTCGGTTTGCATTTCTGGTTCTTGTTTTTCCAATTTCATCAGGATGAACACTTTCAAGTGTCTTTGTCAGCCACTTTGGGGGACCTTTCTGAGATGGTCCAGGCTGCTCTGTTGATTGAGTTGGGAGTGAATCAAGATTGAGTCTCCCAATTCTATCAATTACATCACTTAAAGCATCATCCGTTGTTGGAGTTTCAGACGAGGGAGAATCTTCTTCAGAAGAAGATTTCACATGTTGATCTAGTATAGGAATCCCCCCTTCAAGATGTGGAATCTGATTTTCAAATTCTTGAAATGATTTCATTTTTGCAAATCTATCCAAGCGATCAAGTTGCCCCTCAACAACATTGTCAATTTGGATGATTCAAGAAAAATTACATCTCTAGATATAACAAACTTTTTATTTTCTTCATCATAGAGGCGGTATGCTTTGGAGGTATTTGAATACCCCAAGAAAATACACTTACGACTTCTAGCACCAAGTTTTTTCTATGTACCTTTGGTATCAAAGCATAACAGGTGGAACCAAAAATCCTGAGATGTTTGACCGAAGGAACATGTCCATACCACAATTCATAAGGAGTCTTGTTTCTTATAGCACTAGATGGACATCTATTCTTTATATATGCAGCACATAGAACAGCATCAGCCCAAAACATTATCGTTACATTTTTGAAAAAAAGCATGGATCGTACCATATTCAAGATTGTTCTATTCATTCTTTCAGCTACACCATTCTGTTGGGGATTATAAGGCACAGTTGTTTGATGTTTAATCCCATGTTGGCGAAGATAGTGTTAAAATTCATTTGATGTATATTCTTTTCCATTATCAGTGCGAATAGACCCAATATGAGATTGTGCATCATTTTCAATCCATTTATGAAAATTCTTGAATGTTAGGAAAGCATCAGATTTGTTCTTCAATATATAAACCCAACACATTCTGGTGTAGTCATCAATAAATGTCATGATATATTTATTTCCATTTGCAGAAGGAACAGGCATTGGACCACATAAATCTGAATGAATAAGTTAAATCTTCCTATGTGCTCTTGAATGTGAGTCATGAAATGACTGTTTGCTATGCTTTCCTAGAATGCAAGCATCACATTGCTTAAGTTTTCTAGGAATTGTAG
>APFE031599531.1:67036-99200 GCA_000404065.3 Pinus taeda | reverse complement strand
AAAAGGGCTTTGTTACAATTGTGATAAGAAATGCACTAAAGGTCATAAGTGTGCTGAGAAGAAATTATTTTATATAGAATATGAAGAGGAGGAAGAAAAGGATCAAGAAACATCAAAAGAAGATGATATGCACCAGAACCCCACCCCAGAGAAAGAAGAAATGAATCAGACCATATCTTGTAAAGCATTGGCAAGAATTACCACTCCTCAAACTCTCAAGATAGAAGGACATATAAAGAAGAAAAAGGGGCAAGAAGTGAAAGATCACATCGAGAAAGAAGAAATGAATCCAACCATATCTTGTAATTCATTGGTCGAAATTACCACTCCTCAAACTATCAAGATAGAAGGACATATCAAGAAGAAAAATGTTCAAGAAGTGAAAGATCACATCGAGCATCAAGAAATGAATCCAGCCATATATTGTAAAGGATTGGAAGAAATTACCACTCCCCAAACTCTAGAGATAGAAGGACATATCAAGAAGAAAAAGGTTCAAGCAGTGAAAGATCACATCGAGCATCAACAACAAGTTCTCCAACTTTTAAAGGATAATGCCACTTCGGTGCAAAATCAAACGAAACAACAGGTAGACCAACATTGTAGTAAAAAATGTTTTGATGTAGGTGACTGGGTATTTTTACTGCTACATATCAAGCAAGCTATTTATGAGAAGGAAATGTTGGCAATACTAAATGCACTTAAAAAACAACGACCTTACCGAATGGGACAAATCTTCAAGGATGAGGATGTGGAAGCATTCTTTTGTGCTATTTCTATTATCCAACCAAATTGGATAAACGAAGCAAGGGGAATGGAAGAAGGACGAAAAGTATGGCCACTTATTCAAAAGTTGCAAAAGATCCCAATTCAAACAATATTGCCAGAAATTGAAGAGGAAGGAAAAATCATATTGGAACCTGGAGCAGTCACAGAAAAAAGAACCCGACAGCTACAAATCGATCAATTTCAGAGTATCTCATCAAGTGGAAGAACTTACCAGCTGAAGTTTCCACATGGGAGGACAAGAATTTTACACGAAAGCATCAAGAACTACTCAAGCATTGAGGACAACGCTTTTGGAAGGAGAGGGGCATGTTAGGCCCCTATACTACTAGAGTAACCCCTTATTGCTATTAGTACAACCCACTTATTATATTGATGTACCCATGTAGTGCCCATATTGTTACTATTGAGCCCCATAGAAGCCCACTATTATTATTATTGTGCCCTTGCATTATTATTGTTATGTAGGCTCTGATTATGTTATGATCCCTTAGACTCCTATATATAGAGAGGAGGTCTTTTCATTTGTATCATCCAAGAATTGTTCATTTATGTAATGTAAAGGAGGTTGCCCCCTCGAAGAGGCTGAATTATAAGGCGTTGATCTATCTTTTCTATCTTTTCTTGAGCTGGTTTCATAACAGTCAACTGCATTTCCCTCCCAATGTGCAAAACATGCTTCCCCATATTTCAAACTACACGTGGTTCCTCTGACGTTGCGCACCTAGCAATAAGCTCTTGTAGTCCTTTGACTGCCTTATTGCCATGTAGCAGCTTCATGCATGTCTCTGAAAAGGTAGTTAGTATAGAAGGATCCAGTCCTGTCTCTGAGTGATCCTTACTACCTAAAGTAGAGGCCTCGGCGAAGCTCTTCTTAGCTTCCATAAATGTTTCCTTGGTGTGTTCCAAGTCAAACTCAGGTTCCTTTGTAGGAGCCTTGCATACCTAGGTATCTTCCTCAGGCTACTTCCCCTTATCTTCCCCTATGGTCGTGTCACTTCTGAGCATCATTTTTACATTGGGGTATTCTTCGTGCAGTCCAGACCTCATCATTTGGATATTTTGTGTTGGAGTAGGTTGTAGTACCCCTTTTTCACGCATTTGAGTGATCAGCATTAGGAAATCTATGATTTCATGATCAAACCGTTCACAATATGGGCAAGATATTCTTGTTTTGTTGGTACAATCACGAGCATAGTTCCCAAGTCCTCTAAAATTATAACATATTAGCTATCTATGTCCCCTTCCAAGCCCCATTCCTCCTCATCCTCGACCTCGCCCTTGAAATCCATCTCGCTCTATTGTTGCGACTGGATCAAAGCCTCACGTTTCTGCCTGCGTTCGATAAGTAGGGGTCGTATCCATCATTAGCTCATAGCTTTGACATGTCCGCTCATCGTGGCCCACTGATCTATAGAAATTACAATACAGTTGTTGCGGAGTTTGTGTGTACTTCTACAACAAGTGACAGTTATCCATCGTGTGCTTTCCTCCCACTTGACAGATCACGCACCAAAGCGTAGATGCCACTCTCAGGCTCACTTGCGCCTCTGGTCTCAATTGCATCGGTCCCCCTCCCACCAAATAATTCGTGAATATTGGACATTGATCCTTATCATGGCCCTGGCCTTTACATTTTATGCACCACACTTCTTCACGTGCTTCTGGCCGGGGCGCCCTATCCTGCACATGGATTTTTTGGACTCCCAACCCCGAATCCTGTATCATTGTTTCATGCAACCTCATCGCCATTTCCAATGCTTCTGCCTACGTTGAGAGCTTCTCTTATGACAGTGTTGTCCTCAGGTGTGGTGTCAAAGATGCCACAAACCACGAACAGTGTTGTGCATCTTTCAGTGTCATATTAACGTCGCAGATTGTACGTTTTAGCCTCTAATCTAGATCCCAGGGGGTTTCGCTTGGAAGCATCGCGATCTCCTTAAATATGATGATCGACTATGTTTCGTATTTCAGCCGGCTAAATTTTCTATTCAACACGATCTGGATCTACGCTATTCCCGTGTTCAGGTGATCATTTGAGTGCTTGATATACCAAGCCAACGCACAATCCTGCAGTGCACTTACCAATGTGGCTTCTTAATGTTATCATCTGTAACCCAGTGTGCTTCCCACATTTCTCTTGCTACAAATCAAAACTGATCGGGATCTTTATTTCCTACTCCTCTGAATACAAGTATCTTGATCGTGCTACTGGTTTGGTGGAGGTGGGGTGGTTGAAGAAGGAGGTGAAGTAGGTGAAGTGGGGGATGGCGTAAGTGGAGGTGATAACTGTCGAATGTGCTGCCTTATCAAAATGACCACACTCCTTGGAAAAACCCAACTGCACTCTTCCTCGCTTTCTTGCGAAGGTGCAATTAATGGACTGTTTCCTAACCCTTCGATACCTTTGTAGACCTTCCCACTCTGCGTTGTTCCACTCATTACTGTATTCGCATCACCTGTTTTTCACATAACAACATCTTAATCTAGGTATTCAAAGATTTGATGTACTTACCTCGCAGTCCCTTGAGAAAACGTCTTTCTGCTTCGTTGTAGCTGATAGTAGTGTCTATCGCAAATTCAGTGATAAACCCTCCTATTATCCAATCCAGCCAATGGTCTATGGCCTGTGCGTTCTTATCTTCAGATGTTTCTAGCCTGCGCACCAACTCTGGAGTCCACACTATCGGTTTATCGAGCTTGCACCTTCCTTGGCTATTTGCTAACCTCATGATCCAATCATACAACTCTAAAGAGAAGGTCACGAAGAATATCTTGTGGGTTTCTATATATATGAAGCGATCCAACCACCTATTCTCAGATATCTGCGGGGTTTTCTTTTCTTGTAATACAAACTCGTGAAGCTTCTGATCCAACCAATCTTCAATTTCCTTCTTCGTAGGGTTCTAGTGCTCCAACATCAGACATCCCTTAGGCAGATCCTAGTCTTGGCAATCGAACCATTTGTTGGATTAATGGGGCCTGACCTAGGTTCATAAATTTTTAGCCAAACAAATCCTAAAATTGTCGACCCTTTCAGCAACAGTCTACTAAGCGTGGACTGCGGTCTCACCTGAGGTAGTATGGGGAGGGTTGTCGAAGCCAGGTTTCCGCACCCTAAGAATGTCTTGGTGAGGTCTGGAAGGTTCGCGGATCGATCCCTCATGCTACGTTACTTTCACGCAACTGTCTGTTTAGAGAAACTACCTTCTCGTGGCTTGGAGGATGAGCACGAATGCTCTTTACCCTTTCTGTGCTTAGTATTATTATAGATCTTGAATTAATTTAAGTATGCAAAATGCTTTTAGTTACCACTTAACATAAGCATACATGTGTGCAATCATAAACTGTGAACAGATGCATAAACAGAAATAGAGCAACAGATATACGATATTCCAAAACCAACTTATATTTATTAATGCTTTTTCCAGTTACAATCCACTTCCTACCTGCACACACAGCTGCAGGGGTCCACGCACACAACTACAGACTCTACCAGGCCTCTGCACACACAGCTGTAGAGCCTCTCCTACTTCTACAACCCTGGACTTATAGACTCAGAGAGAATATCATATTTAACAACCCATAACACTTTAGATCTAATCTTAACTTAACTACTTTCTACACCTAGAGCCTCTCTCTATTTATACATTCCTATGGTCTGTGGACCATGGGTAGGCTAACACATTCTAGACTAAATTACAATATTTTATGGCATACTACCCTTTGACTTGACTCATTACAATTCACGATTTTCGCACTTCATGAAGCCTTTACAATACTAATACCAAAACTTGTGGGCTTTAAGCCCCAAAACCATTGCGTGAGGGATCCTTGCCCAACACCTTTCTTAAGGGAATTTGTATGATGATGAACATGTACATGAGACACCCACTGAAGGAGCTACTAATTTTGCATGTGATATTCCAAATGAGGAAGTTGATCATGAAAATGACAATGAAAATGTGGTTTTAAAAGAGAATGTAACAAGAATAAACAATGACCAATTGAGCATGCCAACCCAAGTAAACCCACCATCATGGTTGCCATAGGCCATGATGAATCAAGAAAAACATGATGTGTCATCCACCAATGATGAAAACATGGCCATGCTTTCAAAACTAGCAAAGTTGAGCACTGAACTTGTTCCTTATTTTATGGACAACAGATCACTAGAATAAGAGGCTATTCAATATGAAGTACCAAATGAAGAAAACAATGGGGTTCAATCAGGTTTCCCTGAGGTTGAAAGGTAAGTGTTAAGACATCAGGAGCATGTGACATGAACCAAAGAATACTTGGTAGGTTCCTAAAGCTACCAGTAGAGAGAGTTAAGGCCTCATCAACACATTCATTAATAGACTATCTTCAGTTAGATAGGAGTTCGTAGTTACTCATCTCTCAACAATATATGAACCTAATGTTTAATTCTAAGTGTAAAAAACTTGAAATTCAGGAATCTAAATGGATAAAGAAGGAGTTGGCCAAGGAAAAGAGAGATTCAAGGATTGTAGCAGTTGCATCTCAAGCAAAGGAAAGCCTCGAAATAAAAAAAAAAACAAGGGAAAAGAAGGAACATCAGAAACAATTGGCAAGGAAAGAGAGGGAGTAAAGAAAGGCTCAACATGTGTTGGAAAAAGGTAGGGTGACAGACAGGGAAGATAATGGTGCAAGTCAATTGGAGGAAAACAAGGTGATGTCCAAGACTTTGGAACACATTTTGGATCATATAATATCGTACCAGGACCTGATTAACATCCAAGTCCCCCACTATCATCCAAGGGTTATACTCATCTCCTATACACCTACCAATATAGGGGGTAAATCATGTGTATTATAGGCCACGTCCACTCAGTATTGAGGTTAGTAGCACAAGTGGAAAATTTTGTTATTCAATCCCTCCATGGTTACAAGGAGTAAACTAGACTTAAGTATATGGGAACAACTTGGCTTAGGCAGAAAATTCAACAAGTTTTGGAAATTCAAAAAATGGAAGCCATCAAAAATAGGGGTGGCATGAATTTTTTGTTTGTAACCAAATTTCAATGTGGATGAAGTTAACATGAACTTTTCTTTTTGTAACCAAATTATTGTAACATCCTCCTCCCACATCTACCCCAGTAACTGGCCAACCGAGGTAAACATGTGACGATAATTTACTATGATAAGATTCAACCTCCTAATTCAGCTTAAGGAAGTGGAACTGATGGAAACACACAATACAAACTTTCCACATCAACAACATGACTCCTAGGAAGCATCTCAACCTCTCAGGAAACCAGCCCCTAGGCCTCAATACGTTTTTTTACATTTAAACTCTCATATGCTCCCTTGATATGGGTTTGCATGCGTCCATGAGGCTTTGGACACTCCCAAATCATGGGTGTGCATGCGTCTAGGGACTGTCCTACTCAGTGTTGTGCTTGTCTCTATAGGATTTGAGCCTCCTTTTCAGGCCTCGAGCCTAGGTCACTGCTGAGAACTACATGACACTTCTAGAACTCAAAGATGATAGCATTATAATAATACAAATTCAAATATTTCAACAAGGGCTTGGCTAGACCCCTACTAGCCATGACAGGCATTTCGTGAAACATGTCACAAATATGTAATCTACAGGTTTAAACAATATATCTGAGCATATGGGTCTCATACTCATCTGAGAATCACTAAGAAGCATTGATGCCTCAACACATTAGTTGTAGTTTCACCCATTAGGTAATAGATACATTTTTCATTCATTTACAATTAAGAACATGATGAGAGCCATACATAGCTATTGTCATAATACATGTTCATAACCAACATTAGAGCAACATAAATACCAAGGAAATCATAGCCATATAATCCACATATAAGGTAGTATAATACTCATGAAATCACAAAGAAAAATGACCTCATATTAATGATGCAAAGGCCAATGAGTTGTGGTACTTCCACGAGCCACCCAACTGTAGACATGGGTGAGAAAAATATCTCTTTAGTTAGTCACCCACATGCAATATTCCAAGCATGAATGTGGCATCTCATAAAACACATCAATCAAAACCATCTAGGGCTTCTATAGGCCAAGCCACCTCAATCCATCAAACATTGATTCCACCTCACTAGTTGGGCATCAAAAAGCCATCACCAGATTTGTCTCTACCTGAGCCTTCTAGGACTCTAGAGTGTTTGTTTCAACCAAGGCCTCCAATGGAAGTTACTCAACCCAGAGCTACCATTGTGCTACAATGTGTTTTTCCAACTAAGGCTCTAGGACTAGTAACTCAATGCACGAAGGACTCCAGAGAATTTGTCCAATTAAGGCTCTAGGACTAGTAACTCAACCCAAGCTATTATAGAGATCCAGAGGATTTGTCTAGTGAAGGCTCCTGGAAATAGTAACTTAGCCCAAGCTAAAGGAAACATCAGAACCAAACTGAAAGCAAAGAAATAAAGCCAAAACACCATGGCTATCCAGGAAATGGAAACACTAGGAAAATCGATTGTCAATCCAGGAAATCCTCCATGCCAGTGACATATCATGACCAATAAACCACATCCATATTCCATGCATGCCAAAACTAGTGAGGAAATCATACATGAAACTCAATACCTGTAAAAAAAATCCATTGTAGTTGTTGATCCTGATGTACTCTTATGCTTTGTTGCTCTTCCTTTTCCTTCTTGCTGTAAAACTCCAAGTGTGCCACACAATCCAAGAGTGCTCCAAGAAACTCTAAGTGTCCAAGAGTATGAGAGAGAGTTAATAAAGAGAGAGATGCAAAACTGAACTGACAAAAGTTTGTGAACTAATCCTTAGAAGCCTTTTTATTAATGAGGCCTCTATTTTCTATATTTTCCATTATTTTCCTTCATTTTCCTCCTCACATGAAACATGTCACCTTTCACCTCCCTTTTCTCCTAATTTCCATCTTTTTCATAAATAAATGTGCCAAAATGGCATTTTTCCTTTCCAAATCCTTTGCCATTTCCTTTGCCAATTTCCTTAGCCATTAATTAATCACTAGTGATCCCCATCACTTTGTTTTTTCCCAACATTCATATTTGTATAAGTGTCTCAACAACTTTGGTTATTACTTTTCCTTTATTAACTTTTATTTCATGGAATTTTTACAAGAGTTGTTACTGAACACTCTCCCTTGGGGGAACACCTCCCTCAGTGTTCAAAAACACCTACAACCAACAAGGCTGCTGGAAGGAAAACTTACTGCCCACGGAGCTTTATAACTTAGCTCATTTCCATATTTACAATGATCATCCCACTGAGAAGAAAATGAACATGACAACATAACAAGTGTAAAATCATAATCACATGACACCCATACCACTTATTGGAGCTTTATAACATAGCTCATGGTGGAAATTACATCCATATACATATGTACATATACCAAACATCACTAAAACATATACCATGTAACACCCTCCTCCCACATCTACCCATGAAACCGGCCAGCTAGAGTAAACATGTGACGAGAGTCCACTATGATAAAATTCAACCTCCTTGGTGAATTTAAGGAAATGGAATCGACGGAACACCACACACAGTCATCCAACCTCATCAACAGAACCTTCAGGAGACAAGTCAGCCACTCAAGTTTGTCCCTGGGTCCCACTATTGTTTTAGGTCTCTTGGGCCATAGTTTCTCTCATGTTATGGGCAAGGGAGCAACCAACAACCTGAACTCACTCTCACAGGCCTCCCTGCCAATGACTGTGGACAAACATTGTCAGTGTTGTGCTAGAAACCCCTGGATTTATGCCAGCTTTTTAGGCTCAGAGCCAGGACACTAGCCAGAATTGGTCCATCTCTTCAAATTACAAATTAACATAGAAATAAAGATACTAAAAAAAACACATATTCAAGACCTTGACTAGAGCCCTACTCACCATGATAGGAATTTTGTCAAACATATCATAGACATGTAATCCTACAGGTGTAAATAATAGAATTAAGAGTAGGTATCTCATACTTATTTGAAAATTGCTATGAACCAATTTTCCCTCATGCCATTTGCTGAATATTCATCTATTAGGCCATAGACACATTATTCTTTCATATATGAGTAAAAAACATGTTGAGAGACATACATAAATGTTGTCATAAAATGTGGATGTAACCAACATAATAGGAAAAAAATGCCATAAACATATCAGCCATCAAAATCCATAATTACATCAATACCTTCACACATGAGAATCAAGGGAATGGATTTCTCATTAATGAATACAATGAACCAACTGGGGATGGAACTACTACGTTCCACCTGACCATAGAATGGCTGAGCCAAATCTCTCTTCATCCATTCATCCTCATTCCATTTTCGAAGAATGGATGTGGGATCTCATAGAACACATTAATCAAAACCCATCTAGGGCTTCTAGGTTGCATGTGAGATGAGGAAAAATAATGGAAAATGATGGAAATTTTTCAATGAAAAATAATGGAAATTTTTCAATCAATGACCAATAGTAGCTAATTTATAGTATCTTATAATGCGACCAACTTTTAGTCATTTTTAGCTTAGTCATTAATTGGTTTTTTCAATTTTACCATCTAGTAGTATATTTAGTCATTAATTTGGTCATTAATGTTTCATTGGTTTAGTCATTAGTTGTTGCAATTAATGACCAAATATACAACAAAATATATTATTATATGAATCTTCGAGAAACCCAATTAATGACCAAAGAAATATGACTAAAATGTTGGTCGTGTTATAAGATATTGTAAATTAGATACTAATAGTCATATATATGTAATTTTTAGTCATAATTTGGAGCCAATTAATGACCAAATAAATATGAATAAATTTTAGTCGTGTCTGTAAATTAGCTACTAATAGTCATATATATGCAAAATTTAGTCATCGTTTTAATAAAAAAATTATCATTTGTAGTAGTCATTTATCTTTTTTTTCAGTATTTTCATATTCATTATATAAATGAATAATTTAGTAGTTTCTATTCATTTCATTTAATTTCATTCATAATCATTATAAACAACTAATTTAGTCATATATTCATTTTGCTCGTGTTCATATTTAATTAATGTAAACTACTAATATAGTAGTTTTAGATTGATTTTATGTGTTCATTATTAATCAACATAAATTAATTAGTATGATTTTGTGACTAAATTTTAAAAAAATGCCATACAATGTGCATGTTTATCTAATATGATAATGCAAAGTTACATATGTTAATTACAAGACTAAATAATATCAAGCGCAAATAAAAATAATTTCAACCACATAAATTTTATTATATAAAATATCAAGTATTGCAATATAAGTTTCCAACTTAATATTGGTTGGACTACAATTTACACATGAAATATTTTTTCATCATTTCAAAACATTATCACTATGATGCCAAAGCATTGAAAGTGAGTTCACCAACTCTAAAGGCTTGACTATTAGTCTCTATGAGTGTGTCTTATGCAATATATTGGCTCTAACAATATCACTAGACATATTCTCTTCTCTCTATCATTTTTCATTTGTCACTTCAGTGTTATTGTTCTCCTCTTTCTTGAATTGCTGCTTCTTACCATCAATATTGAGTTCCTTTCTTGAAAATGAAAGAAGATACAATGCAGAGTATAAGACATAAAATATTATGAATACTTGAATATAAAATAAATTATACCATAAAATATTTATACGACATAGACCTCATCATTCAATAGTGGCCAGTATGCCGCTAGATGACCTGTACAAACAAAGCAAATAAAATGTCACCATAGAAAATACAACCTTAGGAACTTAGTATTCAACCTTCATCAAAACCTTAGGCATAATCATACCAACTAAGTTACATGTTAAAAATATCAGGAAATAGTCTTCTAATGTTATTTCTTTCGAGATTTTTTCTAATATTCAAAATACGGATCACAAAAGCTTAAATTCGAATAGATAACTTGTGAAAACAAATGGAAAAAAAAAAGATCAGTGTAAAAATATCCTTATTGCTTGTTCTAAAAGAGTCATGTTCCTTAAATTTCGATATTCTTTTGCCCACAGTGAAAGTTCCTTGCTATTATGACCTATGTTTTTAGGATCATGAGATTGATCCAACATCATATTGGATTGTGCAGACAAAATGATTCAATTTTCCCAGATAAGTACCTCACTTGGTTGAATGAAGGTGCTAGATGTGAGTAGTGTCAAAACCTTAGGGAAGCAGAACACTAAGGCCTAAGAAAACATATTAGCACTTGTCCACTGAATGAAAAAATTTCAATCCCACAATGGCCTCTAGGAGTACATTCCGTTGGATGGATATCAGACTCTGAGAGATGATTTTCTAATACAATGAGAAGTGTACATATATTGTCACAATGCCCCTCACAGTCATACCCTATAGTTTTTTCCTATAATATGAATTATATTATATTATTTAATTATAAATTATGACTATCAGATAATTATTAGTTTGAATAATTAGTCTGAAATTGCGTTTTTATTATTTCTGTATACATGAAATTATTCAGAAGAAAGGTACTTTTTGTGACTAGTTAATTTTGAGTGAACCTAAATACACAAGAAATTATGGTGCCTCAGTGTTTCTTTAGTGGTTATCTACTCATTGTACCAATTGATCCCATGTCCTCTACTGCTTTTGTAATGGACATTTATCCTCAATGTTTTTCTGAGCCAAAGAGAAGCTCTAGAAGTAACAACCAAAAATTAGCCTCAAATATATTAATGGGGGCCAAAAATGTAGTAATTTTATGACAAACCAAGAAACACTACACGTTAATCATCTTCACTTTAATATTGATTAATAATTTCTTTGCATGATCATGTAATACTAAAGTGTCAAGTAGGGACATTTAAAGTTAGTCATCCATCAATATCACCTTTGAGAGTTCTTAGTAGTTAATACTTACTATTACACACACATTAGGTCACCAACTTCAAGGATAACAATATAAACACAACAAAAATGAAATTAAAATATATGCTAGGAAGTTAAATGTGCCTAACTTTGAGTCAAGAAAATGGCTAGCCCTTCACATTAGCAAGGAATTCTTAGGAACTAAAATATAAAATCTTTCCATTGCATCATTTTCACCTTTTCTTTAATTTCTTTAATTGATAACATAACTTTCAAAAGAAGAAAAAATTCATTGAAAAAGGTCGCAAAATCCTAAAATGCTCAAGTGATTGTCGTATCAATTAAACATAAAGGAAATTGTTCGGTATGATTTTAACATGTGGAATATATTGAAGAATAGGAAGCTTTCTCATCCCTTTCTCCTAATAAAATTGTAATCTGTGGGTTCCAATCAAGTAAACAATTTCCCTCCAAGATACTTAAGAGATCACTTTGGAGAAGAAATTCTAAAAGCATTGGGATAGTAGAAATGGAATTAACTAGTAGGAAAAATGATCAAGGCCTTACGAAGTTCCTATGGGTCGAAGCTACATATAACATCGTGTATGTTCAAAACCGATGCCCTCATTAATAATTGGAATCCAAGACTCCTGAAGAAATGTTCACTAGTAAGAAACCTGATGTCTCTCATTTTATAATTTTTGGAAGTCCCTTATATTTTCATGTGCAAAAAGAAGAAAATAAGAAAATTGGGTGCATCTCGGAAGAAAGGAATATTTATGGGATATAGTGAAAATTCTAAGGGATATATGGTCAAAATGAAGTTGATAATGATGTCACCTTCGATGAATATATGGCCCTGAGAAGATCAACAACCTTCCTATACTAAAAAAGGACAAAGAAGCTAATACCGGAAATCAAGGTGCAAAAGAAGACGAAACAATGCCTGATATTGATAAACCTATGGATCATATTGATCATCCTCCTCATGAGCCCTCCTCCTCCCAAAGGAGACCCTCATGGCTTAGGGAAACTCTTGAAGATTCCGAGAGACACATTGCACCAAGAGGGAATTTCCGTGAAAGTAAGAAGCCGAATAGGTATCAAGCATATTTGACTTCCATGAGCACTATCATTCAAAATGAGCCTTCATCATTCGAAGAAATCATGAAGAATCGAATATGGAAGGATGTTATGAATGAAGAATACGAGTCAATTATGAAGAATGATGTTTGGGATGTGGTCCCTAGACCCCAAGAAAAATTGATTGTCACCTATAAGTGGCTCTACAAAATCATGGAGTTGATGGAAGGGCAGAAAAGTTCAAGTGTCGCTTTCTTACTCGAGGCTTTTGTTAAAAGGAAGGTGTAGATTACGATGATATATTTTCACATGTTCCTTGATACACCACCATCTGCTCGATCATAGCCCTTTCTCCCTCACAAGGATGGAACCGACATCAGATGGATGTCAAGACCGCTTTCTTGCATGTTTCAATCAAAGAGGAAGTCTGTGTGGAACAACCCGAGGGGTTTGAGGTTCATGATCGGGAATCTCATGTATGCAAGTTGAAGAAATATCTTTATGGATTGAAGCAAGCACCTCAGGTTTAGTATGAGAGGATTGATAGCTATCTAATGAAGTTGGAATTCACTAGAAGTGAATTCGATCCGAACATTTACTTTAAGGTTGAAAAATGATAACCCTCTCATTCTGGTACTTTGTGTGGATGACCTCTTTCTGACAGGTGAAAATTCTCTCATTCACAAATGTAAAGGGAGTTGTATTCTAAATTTGAGATGAAAGACCTAGGATCAATGCACTATTTCCTAGGATTGGAGGTTTGACAAAAGCCAGGTGAAATTTTCCTCTCTTAAGGAAAATATGTTGTGAAGATATTGGAAAGATTTGGGATGGTGGATTGCAAGCTTGTGACTACTCCAATGGAACTTAACTTTAAGAAGTTATGTGGTAGTGCTTCTGGACCTGAATTGGGAAATTATTTTGAGTTTCATCCACTCATAGGAGCACTGATGTTCTTGGTGAACTCCCATCCGAACATATGTTTTGCAATTAACACATTGATCCAATATAGGATTCATCCTCATCATATACATCTGATTGGTGCCAAGAATCTTATGAGATATCTTCGAGGCACAATCACTCATGGAATGAGATACACTGCTAGAGATGTGAGGTTGCATGGTTATTTTGATGTTGATTGGGCTGGAGGTGTGATGGATTGCAAGAGAACTTCTAGATGATATTTTTCTTTGGGTTCTGCTTTGATATCCTGGATGAGCAGGAAGCAGAACTTAGTTTCCTTGAGCATCGCTGAGGCTGAATACATAACTATTAGTGGTGAGTAGTAGTATTGCAGCAATAATGTTGCAACTCCTGGGGCTTCCTACTTTACTTTTATAGACCTGGTGGTTCGTAACAAACTTGGAAGTGACGGTGTTGTATGCACAAGTACTAGCTCTTACTGCAGGCTGTCACTTGGTTAGCTGACGCAAGATCACTAGGAGCTTAAGCCAACTTATATGAATTCTCAAAAGAAGCTTTTAACTATGATGGAAGAAATCTAACTCTACGAGGACTATTCTACTTGCAGAAAGAGAAAGAAGACTAGAATGTAAAAGAAAACCCTAGCAAACCCTAGCTAACCCTAATTTACCCACTAACCCTACTTTTGTAGGAAAAGAGATGAAAAATGATGAAATGAGTGCCATTGACTACTAAAAAGGTAAATTGCATTTATTCAAGCTACTTTTGAAAAGAAATGAGAAAAAAACATCTTTTTGTGCTTTTGAGTGTTTTTATGTGAAATTATTATGCTTGTGATTTATTTGGTTGTGATTGTGCAGAGGTTTGGTGGTGAAGGAAGGTGGAGTTGACTTTTTCAGAGCTGGAGGAAGGTGTGGAGAAGTCCTAAGAAGCCCCTAGTACCCTTCTGAAGACTTCCATTGCAATCGGATTTTGAAAAACCACTTATAGGGAATTCTACAGGAAGCTGCATGGGATCTACAGGAGGATCTACAGGATGAGGTCGAGAGCGATTTTTGGAGTTTTGAAGGTGGAAAAATGATGGGAAGGGGTAACTAAAGGCTAGATGAAGGTGTTGAGGTGTCTGGAACTTGTCAAGGAAGATCAAGAAAGAACATGATGGTTGGATTTGTTCAAATGGCAAGAGGGAAGCTTATGGAGAAAAATGCAGAAATTAGGGCAGATTGGCGAAATGTTGCAAACAACTTGGGAAATCTATGAGAAGTTAGCTGGTTCTAGCTTCTTTATGGATGTATGGTGAGCTGAGATGTCCTATAAGAGATCTTCACATCTACTTACGAAAACTGATCAAAGAAAGGACTAACTATACCATGAAAACAAAACTTTTTCTAGCTTGACCTAATTTTTGACGTACAAACAAAAAATGCTAAACAGTAACCTTTGAACATAAAATTATGTAGAGATTATTGTAAAAGAACAGGAAATGATCTAGGCAACTGAATCTGAAGCAATACATTAATATTTCCAAATCAAATCATCACACTAGAAATTGCATGGGAGAGCAAAACTGTGTTTTTGGTGGCAACAGTAGTGCCTTGACCTCAAATCATAGTCCCGGAAAGGGAGAAAGGAGATCAGGGCCTGCTGTTGGCCTTTTTGAATCTTATCTTTTCATTGCATTAACCTACTTGAGCAACTGAAACAAAAACAACTATGCAAACCATCAAAAGCAACCTAATCTAGCAAAGTAAAATGAATCTACGTAACATAAATTAACTCATGAACTGAAGCAAAAGCATATAAGTACAAAGAAAGAGGTGTTGGGAAGCTTGGCTTGGGCCCTAACCCAAGAGCTTCAGCCCTTTGAAAGGGATCAGTGCTGGCTCAAAAATTGTTTTATCTCCATTATCAGAAGTAATAGTCACATTACATGAACTGTTCTAAAAAAGAAACTCGAAAATGAGCTGAACAAATGCTGCACAAAAGTACGACAATTCTGCTAATGACTGGCAAACATACTGAGGCTCTAAGCCCCTTATTTATACAAATGGAGTCCTCCAATAGTCCTCCTAAAATCGAGGAGCTCAGCTTCCCAGAACTGGAGATAAACAATAGTCCTTCTTTACTTGCTCGGATGCCCCTTGGAATGTGGACCTTTGTGCTCTGAGTTGCTGATGGAGGATTCGAGGAAAGGAGTTCATAAATGAAGGAGAAAACCCCCTACAAATCCTCTTCCCTATTTCCCTCAAGTATTTGCTTCCATTTTCTCAAAAAGCCCTTGACTTTGTCCAAAATTGACCAAAAAATCTACATAAAGCACACATTAGACTACATGGTGAAATGACTAACCCAATTCACTCTATTAGCATAAATATGTTCAAAAAATGCATTAAAATAATGAGAATGGTAGATTAAGTTGAATTAAAAGAAAAAATGAGCCCATATATTTACCCATTTCTAGGGCTCATCATCACCCCCCTACTGAATGGGTTGCTCATCCTCTGATAAACTAGTCTAACTCTTCATCCTTGATGGATTTGATAGATTCCTTGACATCCCATGCTTCTGATGTGACATCTTCCTCTTTATCATGGAATCCTACCTTTCTATCCACCTCTTCCCATTGTTTATGTTCTTCCTCCTCTTTTACTCCTTCCAGCAGTCCTAGTAGTAGTGGAGGACTGAATTTGAGGCTAATCCAATTGGCCTTAAAACTTTGCATAGAGTGTTTATACAGTGGCACTCTCCTCATGGCTTCCCTCATCCTATTTTGGGAGTGATACTCCCTGATCTGTAGGCTGTGTGGAAATGTGTTCCACCTTCTTATGTAGGCATGAATGCAGTCATCTCCAAACAATCTCTCCATGTCCTCGAAATGTGAAATAGCTTGGGCCTGCTTATCAACATAGTCTAGGACAACTTGAAGATTAGCTATAAGGTGTTGGTGGGCATAGATGAGAGCTATGGGGTCTGCTAGTTCTGCTCTCACCATCAGGGGTTCACTTAGCTCTTTTGCCATCATTTTCTAGATTTCTGCTGCCCTTTTCTCTTCATGGCTTATCCAAGATGCCATGGCCATCAGTTGCAAGTCTCCCAATGCAGCATTGGGATCTCATAGGTTCATATCAGTAAGGGCCATGTTGTGCAAGTAAAAATCTGATAGCTTCGCTTTGTCCTCAGCTGAACTGTGATCACATAGATGCATGAATTGGACATAAACCTAAAAAGGTATTGTGCCCCTCTAGGCCAGTGTCTTGATCAAAAATTGGAGTTAGTGATCCTTGAGGTACGCTGCATATGATTTGGCTGGCTTCCTAAACTGCAATGCCTCCATAACCTAGCTGGCCATGTAGGCTAATTGGGCTTCCATTTCCTGTAGTTGTCTTCTCAAGATCAACACCTCATTTTCTGTCTCGGATTCCCTTTCTTGTTGTTGTCTTATTAATGTCTCACTGTCTGCCTGGGGTTCCTCTTCTTGTTGTTGTCTTTTTAAGATTGATAGCTCATTTCCTCCCCGGGGTTCCCTTTCTTGCAGCTGCTTCTTTAACATTTCATTTTCTGCCTCCAATTGAGCTCTTATGATGCTTTCTGTATGCCTGACCATGCTCAATTCTTTGCCCATTTCCCTCAATTTATTTTCCATGTGCCCAATGTCTTCCACCCCTCTTGATTTTGCAATTTTCATCCATGTATGGGTCCTTACTCTTTCCTTTTCCAACTCAAAGAAAAGAGGGACTGCAAACTTTTGTGGGATGATCTTCCCCCCTTACGAAAGGTTGTAGTAAGTGCCTAAGTTACACCCAGGTCCAGGCTATGGTATCTCTTTTGCCTTGTCTTCCTCCTTGGTTTGTTCTTCTTCCTTCTTTTCAAGTTTTTCAGTCTCTTGGAGCTTTCCCAATGTCTCATGTAGAGAGGTTTGCGCCTCCTCTAGGACTGTTTTAGAGTCCATTAGTTTGATCCTTTCCTTCCAAGTAGAGGTCTTAGGACTTCCTCTTTCGTAAGTGATGGGGGTTTTGGATCACGATTCCTCCTTTGTTGTAGTAGGGACATCCTCAATGATGATGGGTTGCTTTGAAGGTGGCTGAGGCTTCCCCATCTTTATTCTGGTGCTCTTTCGAGCCTTGAAGTACATAGATGGTTGTCTCTTCCTTTTTCCTTTGGGACTGGCTAGAGTACTAAGTGCAGCAAGAACAGTTGCTGCCTCTCTTGCTAGTGTCTCAGGAGACACTTCTTCTTGCTTTGCTTCTTCTTCTTCATCAGCTATTTTTCCTATTTCTGTTGGTTTTGTTTCTATTGTCTCTGATTTTGTTTTCTCCTCTGCTTGCTTAGTTTCTCCCTTTCCTTTGGCAACCTTTTCTTGCACTGTCTTAGGCTTCTTTCTTTCAGTTCTTGGTCTCTTCTTTTTGCTCTGTTGTGGTTTGACCCTTTTCTGCTTTTGATTCTTTCTTCTTCTGTACTTCATGCTCATCTTTGGTGGTGTCATGTTTCTCCTCTCCTATCTAGTTCCCTTATTCTTTTGTCTGGGGTTCCTCTTCTTCCAATTGAGTGTTCTTTTCTTCTTCATGGATTTCCTTCTCAGCTTCTCCTTTTAGTTCCTTCTCTTCACTTCTAGATGGACTAAGGTCATTAGTGAGAGTTTTTATATAATCATGATTAGTCATGTTCCTAAAAATCTCGCAGGCTATGGGTATAGTGAAAGTGTGGAGGGAATCCTCCACTAGCAATTCAATTAGCCCATGGTGAGCCAATTGGTTTGGAACCCCTGGCTTCAATTTGGTGCTAGAATCTATCAAGGATTGGAAGAGAAAATATGGAACATTGAGTTTTTTGGATGTAGGAAGGTCCATGTCATATCTTAGTTCATGTAACAGTCTGAAATGGTACCCATAGACTATGTTGTATCTTCCTTCACAGGAGATGTATTTCATGATCTGATAACTGACCTCACCCCATGGATAAGGTATACTTGCCCTCCTAATGCCATTCTTATCCTCCATGGGATGTTCATTAGGCTGGAAAATAGTCTTCTTGGCGACTTGACCCAGTGGTTTTTCTTCTTTGCTTCAGGGTAGCCCAAGTGGGAGACCGGTGACCCTATTGATAAATTTCGGTGTGAGTTATATGGTTAGACCCCTGAAACTGACAGTGACATGGGTTTTTGAGTGAGGTTTTAAAGACAATAAAAATTCCTTTGTGACTTCCTCATCATACCGATGAAATTTTTCAAAGAAAGGCATCCAATTTTCCCTGGCAGAGAGGGTTACCACTTTTGGGTGTTCATGCAACTTAGTTGAATTCAAAGGCTCCTTCCTCATAAAACCCCCTGTCATGATGTTCAGAGACTGCTGGAATATCTCAGGTGAGGAGGAAGGCAACAAATATCAAACCCGGAAATAGAGGAACAATTGAGGTTTTCTTTCTGGAACCAGAGAGAGTTTTCATGTTCTTCCTTTTTTTTTAACAAAGACAAATTGCAACTTTCCTTCCCTTCAAACTCTATTCTTAAACTTATATTACTTCTTGGTTTGTTTTAGGGAAACAATATCTTAAAAAATAGAGAGTATACAAGATAGTGTTTTTTCCCTTTAACAAAATGAGCAGACTACCCAATGCAAGTTCAATTTTTTTACAGGATTAATTCTCTAGAGTTGCATCATCTATTTACAGAGGAGAATACCACGGAGGAGAAAGAGATAGTATTTCAGTGCAAAGAGTAAATGGAGAAACTGTGTATATTTTTATAAAAAACACAGGCAGACCCTGTTCTCACTTTTATTTTCTTTTCAACTCAATACCTCGCTAGAAATCACACTACCTTTTGTAGAGACGAAAATGCAGAGAGGGTCTACACAAAGCCTACCTCTTCGAGCTCGAATTTTCCATAAAATCTTGCATTTTCCTCTGTGATGCTGCTCACTAGCCCTCCTGTAGAAAGGCTCTTGTAGGATTGTGTTTCCACTCCTATAGAGTCTGATAATGCTCCTATAGAGCCCGATAAGCGGAAGGGTTCTGAAACTGATAGACAACGATTGTTTCGAGGCTCTGGAGGTGGTAGGTAGGTTGCTATAGCTGAGAGCTCGTCGATATAAATGAAAACAAAGGTAGTGGAGGTGGTCAACTACAGTGTTCTTAATCTTACGGGAGTGTTCTGTGGTGATGATGTGAGGTGGAAGGAAGGGTACGTTACCCTCATCTGGACCGTTGGTCCCTACTTCAGTGTCATGATGAAACCTTTATGTTGCCTGCCATAATTATTTCAATCATTCCCATTAGATGCTGCCACTACCTGTTTTGAGATTTTCTCAACTGGACTAATCACATGTGATGATTGCACCCACTGAGCACTGTTTGAACTGGACGAGGGGTGATGTTTGAACTGGACAAGGGTGTCCAGTTAGCTGGCCATCAATCTTGTTTAATCACAACCATCTCACTGGTCCATGCAGTTTTTAAATTATACTCATGCAATAGAGGAACATGTTTAGTCACTTACCTGTTAATCGCTACCATGCTATTGCATGCTCAGACTTTGGCATTCTCTTCATGGATTGCTGCTACTAGTACCCGTGGGTTTTGAATTGGCGGCTCAGGTATCTCGTACTGGTGATCTTTAATCAGTACCGGCTCCTTGCACATTTTATACATCTGTGGCTGCACTGACCCTGCCTTTAGAGTTCGATTTTTGAGGGGATCAACTGCTATAGGAATCCTGCAGGATTTCCTATAACTTCTTCTCCCTCAAAAAATTTTCCCTGAGGCTTCAGTAGCGATTGGAGAGATAGCTGAGGAAGGTTCTATCATTCGAGGAAAAGCAGCAGGTATGCACTAGGTAAGAGATATGTTAAGGATGCTGCTGTTTATTCTTCATTTTTTTTTAAACAAAATAAACATGATTTCTGTGTTTTCTGCGGAGGGAAGAAAGAAGTGAATGGAAATGCAGTGGTGCAAGTATGGAATGGAGATTTAGGAGGATGAATGGTGGCAGGGGGATCCACAGGTCTTCTGGACAATTTTCTAGCCCTCTGATCCTTTTTTGGACTTGATTTCGAGCTCTCTGTGATTTCTACAGGAGCTTCTTATAGAATTCACAGAGCCTCCTGTAGGATGCATAGTTTTCCAGACAAGTGAGACCAGGGACCAGAAAAAGACAATAGCAATGGAGAAATGATCTATCAGAGGTGTATTCGGCTTGGCCATGTCTCTTTTTCTTCTCTGGCCCTCCTGTAATCTACAATGCATTCAAAAGAAGTTAATTTTTTGTTTTTGTTTTTTTCTTTTTTGTTTTTCATTTTCTCTCTCATATTTTTTTTTTTTAGAGATAGTTGGGTGTCCCCAGGATGTTTTCACCCTCACTGCTTGCCCTCGGAACTTCCAAGGGGATTTTTTCACCCAAGGATCTTTTATTCTCCTCCTTTTTTTTTTTTAAGGGTGTGGGTGGAGTGGAGGCATAGAATTGCTCCACTACCAGCACTGTTTTACTCAGATTCTCAATGAATTCTTGCTTGGAGAGGGACTTCCTGTAGATTTTCAACCTATGCCCATTGACAAGCAGGGGGATGGCTTCTTCATTGATGGTCTTGATCAGAATTGAACCATTTCCATTGCACCTTTCTGTTGTGTATGGTCCTAGCCATCTTGTCCTCAGCTTGACCTTGAAATATTTATATCTTGAAGCATACAACAGCGCCCAATCTCCTTCCTAGAATTGTTTCTCTTTGAAGTGTCTGTCATGCCATATTTTCCTTTGAAGCTAGACTACCTCTGAGTGGAGGAGGGCCTGCAATATTTGTTCATCCAATCCATTTACCTTAAGTAGCCTTTCCTTTTGTGGATGGCTGAGATCTAGGTCTAGCTGAGCTGCCATCCTTAGTGTGTTGTATTCAAATTCTATTGATAGCAAAGCCTTCTTCCCATAGACCAGCTCATAGGGTTTGAACCCTGTGGTGGTATTCCACGTGGTGTTATAGGCCTTGGTGGCCTCAACCAATCGATCTGCCTAATATTTCTTGCTGCTGCTCACTACCTTCGTCAAAATTCCTTCCAAATCTTTGTTAGTGACTTCCACTTGTCCATTTGCTTGTGGATGATAAGGGATGGAAGTTATGTGATTAATTTTGTGATGTGTGAGCAGGTCTTCAATTAGATTAGAGGTAAACCGACTCCCTTGATCTGTGACTAATTCTCTTGGATATCCAAACTTGTAGAATATATTCTCTCTCAAAAACTCAGCTACCTTTTCTTCTGTTGCTGCCTTGATCACCTTTGTTTCTACCCATTTTGTCAAATAACTTGTGCACATGATGATTTAAGATTTATGTTTTGAAGGAGGGTTGACAGGACCCACAAAGTCCATGCCCCACTTCTCAAATGGCTCAAAAGTCACTTGAGGTTACAGGGGCATCTCATCCCTTGGAGTAGGTTTGCCCATCCTTTGACATCGGTCACATTAGCTGATATATCTCCTTACATCTTGATGAAGAGTGGGCCAATAGTAACCTGCTTGTAGGATTTTTATGGCAATACTCTTTGCTGCAAAATGGCCCCCACAGGGCCCATCATGATAAGTTAGGAGAATGTCAAAAAATTAGTCCTTCTGGACACATCTCCTCAAAACCTGATCCGGACCAAGTTTGAAGAGATTTCCCCCAATCCAGGTGAAAGGGGCACTTTTCCTCATGATCTTGCTCTTCTCTTTTGAGGACAAGTGTGGCAGGAATTGTGCGGAAACCAAGTAATTTACTATATTAGCAAACCATGGAGAGAGTACTAAGATATAAAATAGGTGTTCATCTGGCATTTGATCATCCACCATTCCTTCTTCACCTTCAGGCAGACCTATTCTAGACAAAAAATCAGCAACAACATTTTCCTTACCCAGCTTATCAACAATGGTTAAATCAAATTGATGCAATAAAAGAAACCTTCTAATAATGCGAGCATTTACATATGGTTTTCTCATTAAATACCTAATTGAATCATGATTAGTGTGTACAAATGTTTTATAACCGGTGATGTAGTATCGAAACTTATTTAGGGAATGCACTACAGCTAGGAGCTCCTTTTCAGTTACAGTGTAGTTTGATTTTGCCTTCGACAAGTTTTTATTTATAAAATATATGGCATAAGGCAGCTTCTCATCAACTTGCCCTAAGGATGCTCCTATCACTTTGTTTTAGGCATCTGTATGAATGTGGAAAGATAGGGCCCAGTTTGGACCTCTCAAAATTGGGGCAGTCACCAGTTCACTTTTCAAGGTATCTAGAGCCTCTTGAGAGTTGTCAGTCCATATTAACTTAGCATCTTTTCCAAAAAGACCAAACAATGGAGAGGCTAGCTTACTAAAATCCTTAATGAATCTTCTATAACACCCTACTAAACCTAGGAAACTTCGAACATCTCTTACCTTTTGAGGAGGTGGGACCCTTTGGATGGTGGCAATTTTGTTGGGGTCCACCTGTAATCCTTGCTGAGAGATTGCATGACCTAGCACAGTCCCTTCAGTCATCAGGAATTCACATTTTTTAGGACTAAGGGACAAGTTCATTTCAATACACTTTTCCAAAACCTTTCCTAGGTTATGTTAGGTAAACTTGACTCGGGATAGAGTCAAAGTTGACCAGGTTAAACGTGATGGTTTTGGGGTACATGGTATTATGCATCCATAATATTCTACCCGTGGTATTATATGTAATGGAGCTTATAAAAGGCTAGAAGGACTTCATTGTAATGCAAGACCTGGAGGTGAGCGATGAAGGCCCAAATTGGTCGGATTGGTCACGGTTTTGGCCAATGCTAATAAGATCATATTAGGTTGGGTTTTTCCCCGGATTTGGCGTTTTCCCGGATAAACATTTGTGTTTATGTGTTTATGGTTGTTGCTGGTTATTTTTATATTTATTCCTCTTAGTAATTATTTATGTCATGCAATAAATTTCTTAACAGGTTAGATAAAGCTTCCTGAAAGTTGGAACCATAAGGGGTAAAGTCATCCATATAGATTTCCACTACATCATGAACCAGTTCAACAAATATACTCAATGCTACTCTCTGGAAAGTGGTGGGAGCATTGCACAATCCAAAAGGAAGGACCCGGTATGCAAAGGTACCCCAAGGATAAGTGAAATTGGTCTTCTCTTGGTCTTCAGGGCTGATTTGGATCTAGTTGTACCCGCTAAACCCATCGAGGAAGGAGAACAACTTCTTCCATGTCAGGCCATCTAACACTTCATCTATGAAAGGCAAAGGAAAATGGTCCTTCTTGGCGGCATTGTTTAGTTCCCGATAATCGACACAGATTCTCCACTTCCCATTTTTCTTTGGCACTAGCACCAAAGGAGAGACCCATTTGCTGTCAGAGATGGGGTAGATGAATCCTGCATCTAGTAAATTTTGCACTTCTTCTTTGACAATCATAAGGGCTGGATTCATCCTCCTTTGAGGCTACCTGACTGGTTTTCAATCTTCCTTAATGTAAATGTGATGAGTACAGACTGAAGGGTGCACTCCCTTCATCTCCTTATAGCTCTAAGAAAAAGCATCCAAGTGGTTTCTTAATAAACTACATAGTTCTTTCTCCTGAGAGGTGGATAGGGATGAGTTGATCTTCAAGGTTCTTTCTGGGCTGAATTCCATATTCTTAACTCGGAGAGAGGTCGGGATAGCCACACAAAGATCAACTAAAGGATTTGCTTGGGTTTCTTCCACCAGCTCTTCTAATGGCAACAAACTTGGGGGTGGATTCTAAATCAAGTTTTCAATAAGATCATCCTTGGTTTGTGGAGCCCCCCCCCGATGGTAGCTTCCACTGCACACAATGGTGTGGAATAGACTTCATCCTCATCTTCCTCCTCCAACCAGAGAGGTAAATCATGTTCTAACAAAGGTTGGGAAAGAGGATATAGGACTAGCTACTTGGGCATATGCCCATTCTTGATTGTCATGTTCCTAGCTCGACAACTGATGTAGGCATCTGTAGTAGCCAACCAGGGTCTTCTGAGGATGAGAGGATACCTAGTGAGCTTTTCCTTTGGTTGGAGAACTAGGAAATCACATTACATCTTCTGCAATCCCTTTAGGGGTAATGGTGGAGTGGTTTTCTAACTGCAGTACTGTTGTGGTCTTTCTCAGGGAGCCCTAAAGGTTGAGCTTGAGCATAGTGTCCTTGGTCATCACATTAATGGTAGCCCCTAGATCAATCAGGGTATGGGGATTATGGTTCCATTGATGTGGACATCGACTAAAGGGATTCCAAGGTATAGATATTTTGGACAGATTACCTGCCCCAACATCAAGTTAGACAATTGTCCTATGACATTGATAGTTGGAGCATCTCTCCTCTGCCTGCCTGGGTGCCTACAACACTTCTCCTTGATCATCTTATTGTATATAGGCACATCCTTTATGGCTTGGAGAAGTGGTATCTTTACACATAATTGCTTCAATTCTCCCAGAGGTTCAGTTTCTTCTAGGGTAGGTTGTGTTGTTCCAATTAATCTCTCAGGAAAGGGTGGAATGGCTTTTGGTTCACTTTCCTCTTTTTCTTCCTTGTCCTCCTTAGGGGGAGGCTGGTTATCTGGGAGAACCTTCCCAGATCGTAGGTTAATCTCCTAAATCTCCAAAGCATAGGTCGGGTGTTGAGCCTCAACCTTGCACCTTCCTATACACCCTCTTAGCCCTCATTTTCCACTCACTTCATTCATCCAGTGGTTAAATCATTGCATTATAGTCTAAAAAGGACTGTTTATATGGTTTTCTGACTATACTGATGTATGTTGTTTGGTTTAGTTTTTTTGTTTATGCAGTTGTGGAAACTTGTCAGTTTCCGCAGCTAGCACAGGTTTCTGTAGCCAGCATAGGATTCTGCAGCTATTTTGTTAAAAGTTGTGCTCCAGGTGTTCTCTGAAGAAACGAGCTACATGGGCAAGCTCCAGATGGTAGGTACATGGAACGTGTCCCTTCGAATCGGCCAAATCATCCATGAGAGGCCGCGGTCAACCAAAGTCAAAGACAAGGCCAGCGAAAGAGTTCAGCGGTGGCACGTCACTATTTTGGGGACGTGAATGATACGTGGCATAGTTCTGAGCTCACGAAGGCACCAGCACACCTGGAGATCATTCTTGAAACGTGAATCTAACAGCCAACCACTCCAAAGATTTAAGAAACATAACGACAGTTACACTACATCTCGGCTGAAGAGATCTACGTGTCTATGGCAACGCAGTTAATAGAATAGAAGTTGTTAGTTAGTTGTAGTATTTTCGCATTATAAATAATGTGTCGTTGAACGCTGTAAAGAGACTTTTGATGCATGTGAATTCTGAACTGTTTATGTTATTTCCGCGCTGCTGGTTATCTTATCACCCCAGTGTTTTATATGTTGTTATTTTAAATACATGAGAAGACTTTTCTAAAGATAGCCGTGTGATTATTTGATTGGTTGAAGTGGCAGAGGGCCCCTGCACGCTGAAGCCTTGTAAAGTGTTATTTAGTTTCATTATGTTTTTTTTTATCATTAGCTTGTACATAATATGTTGTTTTATGTTTCTGTTGTTCATATCTTCACCTTTGTTTTCTTAGAGCTGTAAACTGATTAGTGCTTTTCTGCAGGTTCTTTTAGGCATCCCGGGAAATTTTTCATCTTTTTGATAACTTTTGGCATATGAGATCATCTTGTCCTTCCTGCTAACTTTTATTTTCTGGAGTTTACATTCAGCATTGTCCTTTTCAAGTTGTGATTTGCTTATTTCTTTTTCTACTAGTTAGATATCATACTGCTTAATAATTTATGGTTTCTTTCTGTGGTCAAATGACTATATCAGCAGGAAATCAGAATATTACTAACTTTAGTGTGATTTAGTTGTCATATTGCTTACTCATGCTTGATTTCCATAAAGTAGATTGAGCTGAATGGTAAAGGACTAGAAGAGTTTAAGTAGTGTGATTAGTTTCTTTTCTGCAATTTACATTTAGTTATCATATTACTTGATATGTTCATGATTACCTCCCCAAGGTAGATTGAGCTGAGGGGTAAGGGATTTGAAAAGTTCAAGTAGTGTGATTAGTTTCTTTATGCAATTTACTTTCTTGAACAGTTAGATATCATATTTCTTAACTTGTTTATGATTACTTCCCACCAGGTAGATTGAGCCGAAGGGCAAAGTATCTGAAAAGTTAAAGTAGTGTGAATTAGCTGCTTTTCTTTAAGATTCAGTTGTTTTTCAAGTTTTTGCTTTCTTTTCATTTTCAACAGCAAGGATACTGTGCCATTGTCATTAGTTCGTTATTTGGTGCATTTATTTTCTCTTAAGAATTGGTTTCATTTTAGTTGTTGTAAAGCTTTCTTTTAAGCACTTTCAAGTTTAGAAACCATCACCACCCACACTCCATACTTCACTTTCATTCTCACCATCACACATTAAGGAAAAATAAAATCCAAAAACAAACTAAAAAGATTAAAACGACAAAAACCCAAGGAATGGTTATCTAGTACATATAGTACACTTCACTTCGTCAGTTTACGAACCCCGAGTTGACATTCTAAATTGCAATTTAGATCACACTAAATTGACCAAACATTTTGGCGCTGTTGCCGGGGAAGTGAAATTAGGTAGCTAATTTCTAAAAAAAAAAATATAAAAACAAGAAAACTTCAAGGAAGGAAAATTGATAATCTCTCACAGTATGCTCTCCTCTTGCGCCTAGTGTGATCTGGAGGATCAAAAAAGAGAAAGTTATTGGTTTAATAGTTTCTTGAGTATGCTCTCTTCTTGCACCTAGAGTGACCTGGAAGATCAGAAAGAGAATTTATAACCTTTGACTTTAAGAAAAATAAAAAATGACATGAATAGAGCAAGAGATTATAGGGGAAGGTTTTTAGCTAGAGCCAAGAGTTCGATTTTTACAACTCCATCTACTTCAAGGAATAGAAAAGAGACACCTCCATCATCTCCAACTCACACTCCTAGCCCTAGGATTCCTAGAATTCAAGAGGCAGTAGTTGACTCTCCCACACCATCTATTGAATCTGAATTAGGAAGAGATCCTTTCCTTCCTTCTACAGGGAGAAATATTGTAATTGAAGAAGTAGAATCACCTGAGGAAGAAGAGGGAGAAATTCCTCCTCATTCACCCTTTGTAGAGGAACCAGAGGACTCTTGAAGTCTCTGAGGAAGCTACCATGACAGAAGAAGGAGCAACAGGATTTGGTAGAGGTAGAGGTAGAGGAGGAGGAGGAAATAATGGAGGAGATAGAAGTAACATTGGAGGAAGTAGGGATGGAGATAACTCATTCGGATTTCCTATAGTCGATGAGGACTCCCGAGCCACAATGAAAAACATCTCCCCATATGTGCTCCCAAACTTCCATGGGTTAAGAAATGAGGACCCTGAAACATTTCTATTTGAGTTTGAGGTCGTGTGTCGAACTTATGATTATCTGGAAGACTCTCAAAAACTCAAACTGTTTCCTTCAACGTTGAAAGGGGCAGCCTTGAAATGGTTCATGGGATTACTCACTCAATCCATTAGGACTTGGAATGATATGAAACAAACATTTTTGGATAGGTACCTGGACTATTGTATTCCCACCAATCATAAGGATGAGGTATTCAAGATGGTGCAAAAGGAAGATGAAAACTTGGAGGATTTACTCGAAAGATTTCAATACAACCTGAAAAGAGAAAAAATGAGTAGCTTAGATGAGGAGACCTTGAAAGCCCTTCTATTAAAATCCATTAGAGATGAATGGATAGATATTTTGAACATGATGAGAAAAGGAGACATATCTCAACTTCCACTTCATGATATAGCAGAGCTATGTGCCCATCTCTCACGGGGGAAATCTAAAACTCATAAAGGGCCTAGAGATCCTTCTCTCCTCAGAGCAAACAAATCTACAACGGGATCGGTAAGTAGGGCTGAGATTGGCAACATGCTTGATGAATTCAAAACTGATATCTTAGGAAGTATTAGTGAGCAACTAGACACTCTTAAGATCCACAATAAACAAAAAGCAGAAGCTGAAGCTTTAGCCATCTTTTGCCCGAAATGTAGAAAGAAACATGCTCTAAGGGAATGTCCCTTGGATGCAAAGGTTGTAGAAACATGTGTAATATGTTCAGAGAATCATGAAACCACGGATTGTCCTTCAATCCCTGGGCTCAAAGCTGTCTTTCAAGAATATCCAAATACCATCGAGTCTCTCTATTTTGTTGCAAGGATACCTTGGCAGGGGCAACAAAATCAAGGGTTTAACAACTCTATGAATTTTCAACCCCCACCAAATTGGAATCCTTGGCAACAACCTTGGTCCCAACCTCAAAATCCTTTTCAAGCATGGATGCAAGTTATGCAAAATCCTTATGGGAGATTTGCTCAATTTTACCAATATCCTCCATCTTTTCAAAATCAGCAAGTTCCACAATTTCCAAATCAAAATCCACAATTATCATTGCCATTTCCACAACAACAACAATCCTCTCAACATAATTCAAATTCTCAACTCTTGCTTCAACAAAAGTCAAATCAACTTCCTTCTCAGCCATTGCTGAACCCCAATAATAAAAACCCTCAAAATTCTTTCATGATGGAAGGTCTACAATTTCAATTTCCTGCCTATATGATTGTTCCTCTTAATGATGTACAACTCAGATCAGGTAGAGTTCTAGAAAAACCTTCTATAGATGTTCAAAAGAAAAGCATTTCTGAGGAAGATTCTCTTGAAGCTAATAAGGGTTCTGAAGCATCCCTTCAGAACTCAAGCACTCAAAAAGGAAAAGAAAAAGAGTTAACCCCCACAACTCCTATAGTTGAGCAACCTGCATCTTCATCCACACCTCCTTTTCCTGAAAGGTTACAAATTGACAAAGGAGTGGAAAAACAAATCTTGTTGCCTGACTATGACTTTCTAGATGAATTGAAGAATGTCTGTATCAAGATCCCCTTGTTACAAGCCATTAAAGAAATTCCTATTCTAGCAAAGACAATAAAGGAGTTAAGTCTTAAAAGACCAGGAAGGAAACCAAGAGATAACACAGAAAAATCCACCTGGTAGGAAAAATTGCAGATATCATGATGGGAAAAGTTACCATGCAGAAGTATGTAGACCCTGGTAGTCCAATTGTTAAAACAGCTATCAATGGGGTAGAAATTCCAAATACTTTGATTGATTTAGGGGTTGCTATCAACATTATGAGTAGACAGACTATGGAACAGCTAAAACTTCCTAATCTTCTTTTTACACCTACTTTATTGCAACTTGCAGATCGACCAATTATTAAACCAGATGGTGTATTAGAAGACATTTCAGTCTCCTTAGACTCTTGGGAATATCCAGTAGATTTCATGATTTTAAATCCCAAGAGTAATTTAGGAGGACATCCTCTCATCTTAGGAAGACCTTGGCTAGCCACAGCTGATGCTTTTATCAGTTGTAGGTCTGGGGATATGTATATTTCTGATGGTAATTCGACAAAGAAGTTCAATCTGTATCCTCCAGCAAAAAAAATTACAGAAATAGAAAATAGTGAATGGATTGATGATGAAGATACTATACAATCTGTCTTTACTATTTTTGAGATCAGTGAAGATAGTCAAATTCTGAATACATTAGAAAACTTTCAAACATCTTCAGAATATGACCAAACACAATTTCAGTTAGATTCTGACATTGAGTATCTATCATCTAGACAAATGTCTCTTTTCTCTATGGAAGAGTTTGGTAGTTCCGCCATTGAGATCTTTCCAGGAAAAACATTGAATATCAATAAAAATTTGGAAAAATCACAACAAGAAGAGCTGACCAAAATCTTGCAAAAGCATTCTACTGCATTTGCATGGGAGTATACCGATATGAAAGATATTGATCCTAAGACTTGCATTCATCACATATACATTGAGGAAAACAGTAGACCAATCAGACAACCTCAAAGAAGGATGAATCCAAACCTTAGGGAGATAGTGAAAGAAGAGCTCCAAAAGTTACTTAATGTGAACTTCATTTATCCAATTTCAGATAGCCTATGGGTTTCTCCTTTGGTTATAGTACCTAAAAAGAATGGTAAATGGAGAGTTTGCATTGATTACAGGGAATTGAACAAAGCAAATTTGAAGGATCACTTTCCTTTACCCTTTATTGATCAAGTATTAGATACTTTAGCAGACAAAAAGTATTTCTCATTCTTGGATGGTTTTAGTGGTTACAATCAAATTCAGGTAGCACATGAAGATCAAGACAAGACCACATTTACTTGTCCATGGGGAACTTTTGCCTACCGAGTACTTCCTTTTGGATTATGTAATGCACCCGCAACATTCCAAAGGGCAGTACTAGGAATCTTTTCTGATCTAATTCATGATTGCGTAGAGGTTTACATGGATGATTTTACAGTTTATGGTGATTCATTTGAAGAGGCATTAGAGAATTTGGAAAAGGTCCTTATCAGGTGTAAGGAGACAAACCTTTCATTAAGTCATGAGAAATGCTTTATGATGTTTACTGAAGGGATTGTTTTAGGACATCATATTTCTGGAGATGGAATTAAGGTTGATAGATCAAAAGTTGAAGTCATCTCCAAGCTGCCTATTCCAAATTGTCAAAAAGATGTTAGAATTTTTCTTGGGTTTACTCGGTATTATAGAAGATTTATTGAAAACTTCACCAAAATAGCACTCTCTTCAAATTACTTACAAAAGACGGTGAATTCAAATGGGATCCTAATTGTCAATCTGCATTTGAAGCTTTGAAAACAAGAATATCTGAAGCACCCATTTTGAGAGGGCCAAATTGGAAACTTCCTTTCCATATTTCTACAGATGCTTCAGATACAGCTCTTGGAGTTGTGTTGGGTCAAAAGGATTTATTTCCTTATGCCATTTACTACACCAGTAAAAATTTGACTCCCACTGAGTTAAATTATACTATGACTGAGAAAGAGTTCTTAGCTGTTGTTCATGCAATTAACAAGTTTAGACATTATATAACAGGCTACGAAACTTTTGTCCATACTGATCATTCTGCAATTAGATATCTCATGAACAAACCTCTTACTAATGGCAGAGTTACAAGATGGCTTTTACTTTTACAAGAATTCAATATTACTGTGTTGGATAGACCAGGGAAACAAAATACAGTAGCTAATTTCTTGTCTAGAATCCACAATACTAACGAAGATTCTCTTGTAGAGGATAAGTTTCCAAATGAATATTTGTTTGCAGTAACTACTAAGACTCCTTGGTATGCAGACATTGCTAACTATTTGGTTACAGGGAAGCTACCTCCACACTTATTTCCTAATGAGAAAAGGAAAATTATTCAGGAGAGTTCAAATTATTCATGGATTTCTAATGAATTATTTAAAACAGGGCTAGATTGTGTGATCAGAGGATGTGTTCAGGAAGATGAAATACCTGACATCCTCAAGGCATGTCATGATGAACCATGCGGTGGACACTTTGCTGACAAGAGGACGACCTATAAAATCCTTTCTTTGGGATATTATTGGCCTTCTCTCTTCAAAGATGCAAA